>JABASF010000621.1:0-35715 GCA_019776145.1 Harlomillsia oculata
AAGTGAGGCGACATTATAACGGAGTTGCTTCCAGAGCTAGTGCTGTTGTACATTGCAAAATCAGGAAAGGATGCAGGTCGCGACAACACCGGGCTGGTACTTCTACTCATTTTTCTAAGAGATTGGCCACTGAAAGATAGATTTCGAGAAAGTGTATGCTTTGGAGTGCTAGCAACACAGTTATCTGAAAACAAAAAATAAATCACTAAATAAGTACAGAATTAAATAATATAAACAAGGAAATAAGCATTCATTTACTTTTACTTACTATCAAGATTAATTGAAACATCAGGGCTTTCCATAGATCTCCATCTATTCAAAACTTTGCCAGTATTAGCAGGATGTGAGTTTATTGTCTCGTGAGAACTAAATTCCGGAGAATTAAGAATCTCGAGACCGACTGTTGCTCCCGTAGAAAGACGCTTTGATTTAAAGGTCATTTCAATACCGGAATCAGTAGCAGTGTTCCTTGAGTTAACAAACGAAATTTTCTCGTGATATTCTTCAAAGAAGCCTTTAAAGAAGCTTTTGAATGTGAGAAGTTCTTCAGTTGACGCAATCATAGTTTCTCTATGCCCAACACCTGCAACATGAACTTTCCAATCCTGCATCATGAAACAAAAATAATCACCAAAACGGAATGATTTTAAGCATTAAAATAAATGACAGTATGTACCAGTTTCAAAAGGGCATATGGTAAAACTTCACTAGATCTCTTTCTTAGCTCCAGGACTTTGCCAGGTATCAAAGAACCATCCTTTGAAACCCAAAATGCTCTGTCGCCCTTTCGAATTCGCTCATCATCGTGTAGAAATGATCGTATTTCATCTAATAGAAGTAAATAATATTCTAATTTATTACGGATGTATTTGTAATTTTTTTAAAACTACGTTCAATTCAAATCTAAAATTCAATTCATACCACATTCCATCTTGATCTCTTCTAAAGTTTCTTGCAATTTTGAGACGGATGTTTGGCTTTCATTAAGCTTGAAGAGCAGCTTATCTCGCTCATTTCCCACATTCTGCATCATTTTAAGAAACTTTCCATTTTCATCACTGACCTGGGTCCCCACATCATCCTCATTCAATGATAGCATAATGCAATCTGCTTCACGAAATTCTTTTCCACAATGTTGCGCCGGACAAGTTCGCCTATACAAAGGTTCATAATCAAGAAAACGTTACAAATGATAACAAGTTGTTCATACGGTAGCATAATAAAATTGACAAGTAATACTTATACTGATAATAAAACTCAGACCAACTTTAAAGGTCCAGAGCCATGCATAGCATGTCGAAGCTTCTGATGTGTCATTGAAGATTCCAAACACTTCTGATGAAAAATATGACCACATCGCGTAACTTCAATTTGCCTCTTTTCCAAATCCGTCAAAATGGGTATGAAAAACTTTTCTCTACAGATTTTGCAAGCGAGTCCCATGTCTTCTTTCACCGAATCGGAATCGGTATGGTTCCTACAATACAATATACAACCAACCCCAAAAACGTTAAAATCACTTTAGTTCCCAATTCTCAATTGACACACACTACACAAAACGAAATGAGCCGAACGTGAACATTTGAACATTCCTTTAAAACACAAGCTTTATAAGTTTTATAGTCTAGGAAGTCAAGACAAGAGCGTCGAGTAAGTGTCAGTAGAGTAATAAAATCATTTCTTTACGACAGAAGCTGACGAGCTGACAAAATGCAACTAACTATACGTGTTAGCGTAGGTATGGAATGGAGTTTTAAAACCTTATCGCAGCGTCATACGCTTAACGACTCAAACGAGCTCAGCTCAAACCCTTTGTTATCGCTTATCACTTGGAGTAGTAATATACAATCTCTCTAACATAAACTGAACATCCCCTTTTGCCCTTTCGGGATTCACGACTTTGAATTTAATTTCCTTTCGCCTTTCCCATGTCTACTAAAATAAAACTAAAAGGTACAACACAGACATTCAAACATTGCATTATTGAGTTTGTATAATGCTATGTACCCAATGCAAAAGATATGAAACCAAGAAAGGAACATTGGGTTAAGCACAAGGACAAATTGCTACGTAATCATCAGTTAACTAAGTTATCACACTGTACTGATAAGGAACATATTTTCATTGTTTACACTACTAAGCATACATAAACTTGGACTTTTATGGATTTCGTGTCTATATCAGTCTGTAAAGCCTCCAGCGTCTTAAGCTTATTAGGCTACAAACAATAATCCTTTATATCTTAATGCAATAATGCCACAAAGTGTTCGGATTATCCTTAAATACTTTCAGCAATGAAAATGAATATTAATTACCTTGATAGTAACATTTGTCCTTTTACAATTGAGGAACCGGCGAACAACGAAGACTTTGACGATGATGCCGTTTCCGATGAAGTATCCAACTTGGATTTAACTGTTTTGATCAGATCCCAAAGTTTTCCCATTTTTTAACCTTTAAACCTTGACCCTACCGCTTAAATCGCTTGAATACAGAATATAGACTTAAGACAAAGTATGGTTAAACGAAAATAGTCACGAAATATCAAATTAATGAAAGTTAACGAAACTAAAATTAAAGAAGAAGCAGAGAAAGGAAGACAAAACGACGCAGCACAGCAGCCAGCCAACAGCCAAGACGAGACGAGACTGAATGAATATGAGCCAGACGCCAGACAGCACAAGAGATTTTCCCACGGTCTCTGTTTTTGCAGGCTTTGCCGATTGCTTTTGCCGGCTTCTTCGGCTCGGGCTCAAAGAGACGTTCAATTTTCGCTGTCGTTCGGCATAGGACAAAATCCGACAAAAGTCCTTCTCTTCTGCTCTCGGTTGCTTTAGTTTCTTGGTGACGTTATGTTTAATCAATGTTCTGAAGTCGAAATGGAATGGAATTCTCCATATAATTCCTTCGACGTAAGGCAAGTTCGTCGACGTCGACGAGCACTGTATCTGGTTGTTTACTTAAAAACTGATTGCTTTTTAAAAAAGGTGAATTCTAGTGTTGTTGAATTTTAAGTCTTAATAGACATGGACCGGGAGCAATCCCCAAGCGTGTCCAAAAAAACATCGGTGGAAGTAACTCGGTCACAGTCACAATTTCCACCTTTGAGTGTAAGTTTACAGTTTACGCTAAGAAATGAAATACGAACGCATTTTGCAATTGAATTGGGGAAGGTGAATTATTATTTTTGCATTATTTCTTTTATAGACTCAGTCATTGAGTCGTGATCATGCTAGTCGGACTTTGACTACGAAACCGTCACCACATCTGTCACGTACCCCATCGTCACCTCATGGGACACCTACGCCATCGTCACAGGTGAAACTAGAACCGTCACCACGTGGGACACCTACGCCATCGTCACAGGTGAAACTGGAATCGTCACCACATGTGTCACGTACGTCATCGTCGGTGAAACTGGAATCGTCACCACATGGGACACNGAATCGTCACCACATGGGACACCTACGCCATCGTCACAGGTGAAACTGGAATCGTCACCACATGTGTCACGTACGTCATCGTCGGTGAAACTGGAATCGTCACCACAGTTGTCACGTACGCCATCGTCACAGGTGAAACTAGAATCGTCACAACATTTGTCACGTACGCCATCGTCACAGGTGAAACTGGAGTCGTCACCACATTTGTCACGAACGCCATCGTCACAGGTTTCGAAATTGGAACCGTCAGCACATGCTTCACGTACGCCATCGTCACAGGTTTCGAAATTGGAGGTAAGATGAAATTGATCATTTCAGAAGTTATACTGTTCATTCAAATTGTGTATTATATTTGCATTATGTTTTTTATATTTTATAGACTCGATCA
This sequence comes from Harlomillsia oculata, assembly GCA_019776145.1. Lineage (NCBI taxonomy): Eukaryota > Metazoa > Arthropoda > Collembola > Entomobryomorpha > Oncopoduridae > Harlomillsia > Harlomillsia oculata. Next base: position 3,832 of record JABASF010000621.1, read on the forward strand.
TTGAGTCAGGATCGTGATTGTCGGACCTTGAGTACGAAACCGTCACATGTGTCACGTACGCCATCGTCACACGTTACGAAACTGGAGGTAAGAATGCGATCATATCAGAAGTATAATTCAATTGTAATTGCAATACTGTGTTCTTGTAAAATGGTGCTGTTTTTGAATGGATTTTCTTAGGAGTTATTTGATGCTGATGGGAAACTGCGGAGGAAGAAAGTTGACGAAGGCTTTATGGTAGAATGTTCGAATGAAGATGATGAAAGATTCGGACGTTCCAGAAAGGTGAATCGATTGAGGTGTCCAGGACTTCCTATTGGAATGTCGTCAACCATTCTTCCGAAGTGCGATTTCCCAGATCCGTCTAGATACGGACCTCAGCCTAAAATTAGTATCCGACATACAAGCAAAGGATCAGAAGTTGTTGCAGAAAATTTGTACACAGTTCCCGAAGGTTTGATAAAGCCGAAAATCAAAAAGTGCAAGAAGGAAGACACGCTTCATGTTTTTCCTGAAGATCGGAAGAAGAAAGTTCCAACGGTAAGTTACAGTGCTCATACAGGAGAATTTCATGGTTGTTTGCGAGATTAGGTGTGATTCATGGTATGTTCACGTTTGTGTTTTGTAGACCAAAGCAAAGGAATGGATTGATAAGCTAAAGAAGCGTCAAGATTTCCGAAAAGCTTTAGTAAAAATGATTTTTCAACTGAATCCAGAAAGTAGCGACCCTAAGGACGCACAGGAACTTTTTAAAGCTATGGGAGGCTCATTTGATATTGACGATAGTGACGTTCCTCCGCTGGAAATTGATTTTGAACCGTCAGCTAAGGACTTGGGAGAACTGCGCTATCAGTTCTATGTTCAAAATGGGGTCGATGCCATCAATGTAGGGACAATGGAGCAAAAGTGGCTGGACAACATGTGGCGAATGGTTCCTGCCAATTTGAGATCGGAGTATTTCACTCTTGCATCCACACTTTCAGATGAAGTCTGTGATGACTACTTTTATTCCGTGAAAGAAGCCACTGTGGATTATGTCCTTCGTGACCCGCATAAGGAAGAGCACCCGGAGTTGGATTCCGGACCGAAAAGGGATCCGATGCTTCGTCAAGTCCCTAAACCATGGGCACAGAAGTTTAAGTTGGCTAAAGCTAAGCTTCTGAAACACCTCCATGCGTATACCTCTGTGCTTGGTCACATTAACGGCGTTTGGGCCAACGTCTTCAAGTAAGTCGTCGTTCTGACTTCAAACAAACAATGCCCATTGAAAATCTTTGAATTTTGATGATCCTTTGTTTTGTTTCAGCACTGTACGGTTTGTCGATTGTTCCATTCTTGGTGGTCAACCAAATGCTTACACACTCAGGCACTACAGAGAAATAACTCGCAGTATGCTACAAGATGTTCAAAGTCTTCTCACGCGAAAGTGGCTGAAAGGAATTGAAACTGTTCTGATTTCGGTAGAATGTGTTTATTTGCGAGTTACGATTTATATATAATGCTCCGCAAAATGAAATTCTCACATTTCTGTTTTCAAATCTAAATGTAGGCAGCTAAACGAAATTTAGTTCCACGGGGTAACGATGAACCTCGTATGCGTTCCTTCTTTAATTGTGTTGCAACTCTAATGGAAAAAAATCTCATGGACATGTTTAATCTCAGCGTTGAAGATTATCGAAACTTCATGTGTAACACAGAGGTAAGATTTATCATGAACAATGTTAAAAATGTTAGAATTTGTGTTTGTAAGCCATTGTATTGTTTTGAACAGGATCCTATGCATCGTCCAAAATTTTTGGTTCGATTTATTTCTCATCACAACAAATTGGTGGCCGTTCCATCCTTCGAAGAATGGGAACAAGTTATTCTTGGTGTCGTCGATTCTTTCGTTGAAGCTTCTCATAGCTTCAGCAGAATTGAAGCATCTCTGTTCGAAAAGTGGGAACCTGAAAAAATGACATTGAAGGTAACATTTTACCATAGACATTCTTAGCAATTAGTAGAGGTACATAGCACCTAGAGCGCGAGCGTAATAAAATTGGACTCTCTTTTCCAGCCAAATATCGAGAGCGACAAAGTTGATAAAATCAAGAAGGAAATTAGTGAGGCTTTCTGGAAGGAAGTAGAAGGACCGAAAGCGTTCGTTGAAGACTACAATAACTACGAATTTCTGTTCAAAGGAGATGTTCGTACTCACAATTAAAAATATTATTCACTAGTGCTAAATATAGGTGTGCGACTATAAGTTTTGTGAATTTTAATTATAGAATGAAGATAATCTGGATGCATATCTAAAAGAGGAGAGAAACTGGGAAGAAATGGTAAGTGAAGTGGAAAAGAATCATGCACTTACTCAAGAAATACCAACAGCACACGACCCGAAACATCAATTGGGGATCTTTGACATTTTCTGTGACGAGCTTATTAAAGGACTTGCTTCTCGTGCTGCCGAAATACGAGATAAGCTATTAGAAAAAATGACACATGATCTTCATACTGTTTTGAAAGAGTAAGTCATTTTTGTTGTTTTGTAAGATAATGTACGTACGGATATCATATTTAAGATCATTCCGTGGATAATATTTTGATGTTGATACGTTAATATAATGTTTGCTTCAGGCTTGTTGACGAGTACGATAAAATTAGCGAAACAGCATTGAGTACGCCAAACAACACTGAGTCACTGTTTAAGTTAATGACAGAAGTTGAAAGAGTACGAGAAAAAAGATTACCGCAAATGGAAATTGAAGTACGAGGAACATTGACAAAGTTCATGTTTATTTGTGACTACACACAAGTCAACCCTTTAATCATGAAACTTCAACAAGGTGCTATTCAATGGTGTAATCGAATGCCACACATTTTGGATGAACATGAAACTATCGCTGCTCGAAAGAAATTGGAATTTCAAGATTCACTTAAGGTAACCAACATAATTCAGGGTCAGTTTACTGATTTCTCTAATGAACGAAATATAAAAACTTTCAAACTGTTTTAGGTTAAACGTGTTCGCCTGCAAGAAGAATTGGACGCTTACACTAAGCAAATTGAAGAATTCAAGCATTACGGAGATCTTGGAGAATTGTCAAAGTATCTGAAACGAGCACAAGCATTAGATGCCAAACTGATAACAGCGTCCGAGAAAGCTGATAAATACAACAAGGAGGAGGAAATGTTCGAATTTGAGACTACTAATTATCCATTGAGAAAGCAGGTAAGCTATATGAAAAGGTAGCACCTACGATTGCTGTTTCTGTCAAAAGAAAAAATGCTATTTTTAAATTCACGATTTCAGATTTCGGATAAGTTGTCACCGTATTTGAGATTGTATGAAAGTGGGACAGAATTTTTGACGAAACGAGATATTTGGCTGAACAGTCAAGTGGGAACTCATGATCCGGATGTGATTGATTCAGATGTCAATGCCTTATGGCGAACAGTTTGGAAATTAGAGAAGACATTTAACGACCAGCCCACCGTTAAAGAATTAGTCGTTCAGGTAGGTTACCTGTGCAATGATATTTGCCGAGTTATTTATAGTTTACTAAAGTGTTCCAATTTAAATTACAGGTCAAAGGTTTGATAGAAGTGTTCAAAGAGAAAATGGGTACAATTCAAACGTTAGGTAACCCTGGTTTAAGAGACAGGCATTGGGAAGCCATTTCCGAAATTGTCGGATTTCCAATACGCCCATCTCCAGATTTGACGCTCCAGAAGGTAATCGAAATGAATCTGGAAGAATACATTCCAAAGTTTGAACAGATCAGTGAAGCTGCTTCAAAGGAACATAGTTTGGAGAAGAGCTTAGAAAAAATGAAGGTTGAATGGGGCGAAATGAGATTCCAAATTGTTCCATACAGGTAAAAATTTTGGTTTTTCTATAACGTTAATTAAATTAAGTTTTGTAAATCCTCACATTCACTACTACTTAATGTGTCATTGCCAACATACAGAGAAACTGGAACTCACGTAATTTCATCCGTGGACGACATTCAAGTGCTTCTGGATGATCACATCATAAAGACACAGACAATGCTGGGATCTGCTTTTGTGAAACCTTTCCTTGAAGAAATGTCTTTATGGGAAAAGGACCTTGTACTTTTGCAAGAAATTCTGGACGAGTGGCTAAAGGTTCAGACGACTTGGCTATATCTGGAACCTATCTTTACGTCTCCTGATATCATGACTCAAATGCCTGAAGAAGGTCGTCGTTTCATGAATGTTGACAAAACATATCGGGATATTATGAAACATGCAGTGTCGGATGCAAGAGTTTTAGCCATCATTAAGATTGATAAGATTGTGGAAAAATTGCGGAAAGCAAACGATTTATTGGATGTTATTCAAAGAGGGTTGAATGGCTACCTTGAGAGAAAGAGACTTTATTTTCCTCGGTTCTTCTTTTTGTCAAATGACGAGTTGCTAGAAATTTTAGCAGAAACCAAGGATCCCATGCGGTAAGTAATTGCCGTATTTTCGTTCGCAAATGTCACTGACTGAACTTTCATTGAACGTTTTTTAAATTGTAGTGTGCAACCGCATTTGAAAAAGTGCTTCGAGGGTATTGCAAGACTCACTTTCAGTGAAGACTTAGAAGTTACACATCTACAATCTAGTGAAGGTGAAATCATAAAATTACAAGGAATTATTAATACTGAACAAGCTCGAGGTGCTGTTGAAAAATGGTTGGTGGAGCTGGAAGATTTAATGAAGAAAAGTGTTCATCATGTAAGAATTTTATAAATCTATTTTGGTGTATGAAAATTAGCCATTAAATAATACTTTTTTCTTTAAAGGAAATTCAATCAGCAATGGAAGATTATACTGCCACAGCAAGAAAAGAATGGGTGTTGAAGTGGCCAGGCCAAGCGGTTTTATGCGTGTCGTCAACGTTTTGGACAACGTTGATTCACGAAGCATTCGGCAAAGGTGGTAGTGCTTTGCAAGATTATTTAAGTCTTAACAATGAGCAGATTAACGAAGTAGTTGCACTGGTTCGTGGAAAGCTCAGCAAACAGAATCGTGTGACATTAGGTACTGTTTACTTTTTTATGGACTTCAATGTGATTCAATTCTGGATCCCATCTCCAATTGTATCATATTTTCAGGTGCTCTTGTTGTGTTGGATGTCCACGCCAGGGATGTGTTACAGACATTAGTGACAAACAATGTCACGGACGACAAAGATTTCCAGTGGCTTGCACAATTGCGCTATTACTGGCAGTCTGATCAAACTATTACGAAAATGATCAATTCAACTCTTCCATATGGCTATGAATATTTGGGAAATACTCCGCGTTTAGTTATAACTCCATTGACGGATCGGTGTTATCGAACCCTCTTTGGTGCTCTGCATCTACATCTTGGTATGCACTTTTGTAAACTGTATTAGCATTGATGATAGTTTGCTATAATGAGGAACGACTATTACAACTTGATTTGGTAACTTTTTAGGCGGCGCTCCAGAAGGCCCGGCAGGAACAGGTTCGGTATTTAATAAATTATACGCCTAAAAATGCAAATAATGTCAAGTATTATGCATAATTTTATGTTATTTGATTGCAGGAAAAACTGAAACAACAAAAGATTTGGCAAAAGCCGTTGCAAAGCAGTGTGTAGTATTCAATTGTTCCGATGGACTTGACTATATTGCTCTCGGAAAGTTTTTCAAAGTAAGTTAGTACGTGGGCCTCATGTACAATAATTTTGAATTTGAAATTATTGGAGTATTTTGTTTTCCAGGGGCTGGCGTCTTGTGGTGCCTGGTCGTGTTTTGATGAATTTAACCGAATTGATTTGGAAGTACTGTCAGTGGTTGCCCAGCAAATATTGACCATTCAACGTGGAATTAATAGTGGCGGTAGATCTTTGTTGTTTGAGGGAACTGAATTGACGCTGGACCCAACTTGTGCCGTATTCATTACAATGAATCCTGGTTACGCTGGTCGTAGTGAACTTCCGGATAATTTGAAGGTGACAGAAAATGACGAATTGCGCAGTATTTGCTTCACTTGCTGCTATTTTACTATTAACCTAAAACTATGTTTGTAGGCTCTTTTCCGTTCAGTAGCAATGATGGTTCCCGACTACGCCCTTATCTCTGAGATTTCATTATATTCTTGTGGCTTTGTGAATGCAAGGCCATTAGCTGTCAAAATTGTTGCCACGTACAAACTGTGCTCCGAGCAACTTTCTTCTCAATCACATTACGATTACGGTAAGCTGACTTCATTGTTCAGACTTAATGATTGCTGTGTTGATCCATTTATGACACAATCGTTTTGCAATTTGAAGGTATGCGAGCTGTGAAATCCGTTTTACTGGCCGCTGGGAATTTAAAACTTAAATATCCAGACGAATCTGAAGATATCTTAATTCTCCGCTCAATTAAAGACATTAATTTGGCTAAATTTTTGTCTCACGATTTACCACTTTTCCATGTATGTCACGGATATTTCCTCGCACTATTTCTGGTACATATGCGGGCTTGGTGTTACTAATTATTTGTCTGACATTTGCAGGGCATTACTTCCGATTTGTTTCCTGGAATCAAATTGCCGGAACCGGACTACGAGTTGTTCAACATTGCTGTTAGGGACAATTGCAAAAAGCAGAACTTACAATGTACTCCATTCTTCCTGGAGAAAGTTCAACAGATTTATGAAATGATGCTTGTAAGGCATGGATTTATGATTGTGGGTTATCCATTTGGCGGAAAGACGTCTGCTTATCGTGCACTTGCGGGAGCCCTGGCAGATCTTGGTTCAAGGGTAATGGAATTACCGAAAGTACTTTACTATCGTTACAGCAGGCGGCTGGATTAACTGCATTTTTAATTTTCTTTGCAGAAACAAATGGACGAAAACAAAGTGCGAATCTGTGTCATTAACCCCAAGGCTATCACTATGGGGCAATTATATGGTCGCTTTGATCCAGCATCACACGAGTGGTCAGATGGGGTGCTTGCTATTAATTACCGTGCATTCTCCAATGATCCATCTCCAGACAGGTATGGAATTTATGTTATATAACATTGGTATAACAATTTGTTTATATTTTCATTATATTTCATATAATTTTTTCTTATTTGTTAGAAAATGGCTGGTTTTTGACGGACCTGTGGACGCTATTTGGATTGAGAACATGAACACTGTACTTGACGACAACAAAAAACTGTGTCTTATGTCCGGTGAAATTATCCAGTTGTCAAATTCATGTAACCTTATTTTCGAACCGATGGACTTAGAAGCTGCATCGCCTGCGACAGTAATCATTTGACTTTCAGTAATCGTATACTATTTTACAGTTCTGTATTCAGACCGTTTGATTATTCTGTGTGCATTCACCTTAGGTATCTCGGTGTGGTATGATCTACATGGAACCTGAAACTTTAGGGTGGGAACCAATGCTTTTGTCCTGGTTAAATACTTTGCCACCACTAACTCCAGATCCTGTCAAGGATTGTCTACGAGAACTTTTCATGAGGTTTTGTCCTACTTTGTTGCATTTGGTGCGAAAGGGAGGTTTGAAGGTATACTTTCCAAATGTACGACTTACATTCATTATAAAAGACGATTATACATGATCTTGTCTGGATTCTTTAAGGAACATTCCCCAACTTCCAATTCCGGCTTAATAAAATCCGCAATGAATATTATTGAGAGCATGATGGACGACTATTTTGAAGAAAAATATACAAAGACATTCACTATTAATACCCAGCTTTCTCGAATTGAGGTTATCAGTTGTTATCACACCATTCTCTCTAGTGTTCAGAAGCAAAGTAATTGAATCGAATAATTTAAATGTGAGTTTTTGATTGAAGGGAATATTTGTATTCGGCATAACATGGTCACTTGGAGCAAGTACTGATGAAGACGGCAGAGCCAAATTCGACTCACTGTTTAAGCTGCTAATAAAGAAGAAAGCTGATGAAGACGAAAAAGATGAAAAAGAACGACGAGAAAAAATCAACCATCCATCGGAAGGAAATCTGTATAACTACAATTTTGTTAAAGAGGTCCATTCATTTGAACACAAAATTTAGTATTCGAGATTCAAAATCACTTAGAAATCATTTCACGGTACGTTTTTTTACAACAGGGCGTTGGAATTTGGGAACCGTGGGAAAATGAGTTGAAAAGCTCTCCAATGATTCCTCGTGAAATGCAGATGAATCAAATCATAATTCCAACCATTGACACTGTGCGATACAGTCAATTAATGAAAATCCTAGTTACCCACGAAAAGCCTGTTTTAATTGTTGGTCCTACTGGAACTGGAAAATCAGTTCAAATCATTGTAAGCCTAATTGTTTGTCAGTTGCTTCTATATTACATGTTTTGATAACATGTGCTAAAACTTAATCTGTATGCCTGAATGTTATAGGACTTTTTGTTGAAAAAGCTGGACAAAAATGTATATCGCCCTTTGCTAGTTTCATTTTCGGCTCAGACGTCTGCTAACACGACACAAGACATTATAATGAACAAGCTTGACAAGCGAAAGAAAGGAACCTTTGGTCCACCGGTCGGGAAGAAGTGCGTGGTGTTTGTTGACGATCTCAACATGCCCGTTAGGTATATGCAGTTCAGCATTTAAGTATTTACTAATGCATCAATTTGTATTGGTTTTTGATGTCAAACTATTTTGCAGAGAAACTTACGGAGCTCAACCTCCCATTGAACTCTTGCGACAGTTGGTGGATCATAAGCTTTGGTACGACCGTGTGGATGCAACACCAGTTAATCTTGTGGACATCCAGGTATTCTATTCAGTCGTGTTTTGCTACCTTCAGGGCGTGTTTTGTAGGGTTGTAACAAAGTACATTATTGTTGATTTGTACAGATAATAGCGGCAATGGGTCCACCAGGAGGTGGGAGAAATCCAATCACGCCAAGATTTCTTCGACATTTCAATGTGATATCTATTAACGAATTCAGTGATGATTCCATGCTTACAATTTTCAACAGAATTATGATGTGGCATTTGGATTCAAGGTTTGTTTGTACAAATTGCATGAGTGCATAGTTGGATAATGTTTTAATTTGTTTTCCTTTTTGACATGACAGAGGATTCAGCAAGGAATTTGATCCTTCGGTTGACCAAATTGTAAACGCAACGTTGCATATTTACAAGTCTGCGATGGTGAACCTTCTTCCAACCCCTATGAAGTCACACTATTTGTTCAATCTTCGGGATTTTGCTCGTGTTATTCAGGTTAGCTTCGGTTACTTGCGATTTCACAATGTGTACATATTATTATTTTCATACATAAGTTTTATAGTGCACATTTTTGCGTTTCTTGTTTTTTAAAAGGGTGTACTTTTATCTATGCCTGAAACCATTCTGGACGTACCATCATTGAAACGAATGTGGGTTCATGAAGTCCTTCGAGTGTACTATGATCGTTTGATTGACGACACTGACAGAAACTGGCTTTATGAATGTCTTCAGGACACGTGCACTCTGAAGCTTGGCGAAGATTTCCATGCCCTTCTGAAACGACTGGACACAAATGGAGATGGAATTGTAATGCTGCCATTTCAAGAAAACTCTTTTCCATCGTTTAATGTGTATTATTAATTCACTCGTTTTGATAACTAGGTTTCTGAGGAGGAGTTAAGGAGTTTCGTATATTGCGACTTTGCGGATCCGAAAGCTGATAACCGCCACTACAATGAAATTACAAATCTGGACGACATAAAAAAAATCGTGGATGGATTTTTGGATGAATTCAACGGAATGAGCAAGAAACAAATGAATCTGGTTCTATTTAGGTATGGTTAAGCCGTAAGCAAACTTTTATGCCCGTTTCCAGTGACCAGTGTCCTATTCCATTTATTTATTTGTATCTATCTATTTCTGTAATTCAGATTTGCAATTGAGCATTTGACTCGAATCTGTCGTATCATTAAACAACCAAAGGGTCATGCACTGTTAGTCGGTGTTGGTGGATCTGGAAGACAATCTTTGACCCGTTTAGCTGCTCATATTATGGAGAATGACTTGTTTCAAATTGAACTGCATAAGAGCTATGGCTTAAATGAATTCCATGATGACTTAAAGGTTTGCTTAAAGAAATCCACGTTTGGAGAAACAAATGCTGTTTTTCTCTTTACAGACACCCAGGTATTTTAGTATTTCATGAACAGTTCCACTTTCAGTAATGATGGGTTGTGAATGTTGATTTTTTATTATATCAAGTGTTTATTTTGATAAGATTAAAGAAGAATCTTTTCTGGAGGATATCAACAATCTTCTCAATACGGGTGAAGTGCCAAATTTGTTTCCAAATGACGAAAAGGCCGAAATATGTGAAAAGATGAGATCCATCGATAGACAGAAAGATAGAAGTTTGCAAACTGATGGCAGTCCTGTTGCTTTGTTCAACTTGTTTGTTGAGCGAGCTAAGCAACAATTGCATGTCGTTCTGGCCATGAGTCCTATTGGTGACAACTTCAGAAATCGATTACGAAAGTTTCCATCACTTGTCAACTGTTGTACTATCGATTGGTTTGAGGTTGGAATTTTGTACATTAACTACCTTCCATAAACGCTCCCTGTAATTGTAAGACATTAATGGAATGACATCTCGATTATATAGAACTGGCCAGAGGATGCGTTAGTTGCCGTTTCAACACGGTTTCTCTCAGACATTCAACTAAGTGACGCCGAGCGAGAAGGTTGCACTTTCATGTGTCGATATTTTCATCAATCAACGGAGAAGCTGTCTTTAAAATTCCGTGCTGAGTTTGGTCGTTATAACTATGTGACTCCGACATCGTATTTGGAGATGATCTCAACATTCAAAAACTTTCTGGATACAAAGCGCACGTATGACCATTTCCCCGATTGCTGAAACTGATCATGGTATCATATGTATTAGCGAGTATGGTCATGTTTGTGCTAACTATTGAATGTTATTTTTATAGAAATTTAATTGCAACTAAAGGACGATACGAAGTTGGACTTCAGAAGTTAGAGCATGCGGGTTCACAAGTCAGTATTATGCAGGAACAGCTCACACAGCTGCAACCGAAGCTTATCGAAAGTTCGAAACAAGTCGATGAAATGGTTGTCACTGTTGAAAAAGAGTCATTTGAAGTAGCTGAAAAGGAAAAATTAGTTAAAGCGGATGAACTCGTAGCTGCAGAACAGGCACAGGCAGCAATGGCAATTAAGCAAGAATGCGAGGGCATTTTAGTTCAAGCGTTGCCAGCATTGAAAGCTGCTGAAGAAGCTTTGAATACATTAACAACAGCGGATATTGCAGTTGTTAAAACAATGAAGAATCCGCCACATCCCGTTCGATTTGTTATGGAAGCTGTGTGCATACTGAAGGTTTGAATTTGAATGCAACGCTGATTTCTGTGTGTAATTGTTGAACTGCATTTCGGTTAACTGTAATTCGATTAATGGTTTGAATTTTAGGGAGTTAAGCCAGACATGGTTACTGAGCCAGGGAGCGGAAAGAAAATCGAAGACTATTGGGGTCCTTCCAAAAGAGTTCTTGGTGACATGAAATTCTTGGAGAACCTTCTCAGTTTTGATAAAGACAACATCCCTTTGCCTTATATCACAAAAATTCGAGAACATTTCATTGGAAAGTCTGACTTCGAACCCGACAAAATTAAAACCGCGTCTACTGCATGTGAAGGTCTTTGTAGATGGGTCATTGCGATTGAGAAGTATGATGTTGTAGCAAGAGTTGTTGCACCAAAAAGAGAAGCTCTGAATAGGGCTGATGCTTCTCATGCCAAGGCTATGGCAGCGTTAGAGAAAAAACGTTTGCAACTGGCCGAAGTTCAAGCGAGATTAACAAGGCTTCAAGAAAAACTAGTGTTGAAAAAAGCTGAAAAGGCGAAAATGGAAAATGACGTTTATCAGTGCTCCAAAAAGTTAGAACGAGCTGAGCAAATCATTAGTGGCCTGGGTGGTGAAAAGGGTCGCTGGAGCCAAACTGCTATTGATGCTGACAAAGCTTATCCATTTTTGACAGGTATGGTAGACTTAGACCATGAAACAGTGCCAACAACTAAGGAGATGAGAGGTTTTGTGTCAATTTTATCCTAATTTCATTTTAGGTGATGTTTTAATATCATCTGGGTTTATTGCCTATCTTGGTGCATTTACTTCGAGTTATCGGGAAACGCAACTTCAGGATTGGTACAACAAAGTAATTTCCCTCAAAATTCCTACGTCTGAGAATTACAACTTTTCAACTACATTAGGAGATCCCATTTCAACGAGAGCTTGGCAAATTGCGGGATTGCCGTCAGACAGCTTTTCCACAGACAATGCTATTATAGTGAAGTAAGAGCGTACAGCGTTCAGACGACATTTTTAAACCCCTTTTAAAATAGTTGTTGTATTTAACTATATTAATATAATTTTTCATTTGTTGCACAGAAATGCTCGTCGGTGGCCATTAATTATTGATCCTCAAGGTCAAGCTAGTAAATGGATCAAAAACATGGAGAAGAAAAAAAATCTAACGGTCGTAAAGTTGTCTGATAATGACTTCGCAAGACGACTAGAAACCTCAATTCAATTTGGAAATCCAGTAAGTAATTCTTGCGTTTGTCTCACACTTTGACGCATGGTGGATTTCTATGAAAAGTATTAAAATTTTATACATTGAATGGTTCTACAGTTTTTAATTGAAAACGTCATGGAAGAGCTTGACCCCTTGCTGGAACCAATTTTACTAAAGCAGACGTTCAAACAAAGTGGTTCATTGTGCATAAAATTGGGAGACTCTGTATTGGAATACAATCAAGATTTTCGGTTAGACCATCTGTCGAAACTGTACAATGCAATGCCAGGATAACATTTAATGATGTTCTTTTCTTTTGTTTTATTAGACTCTACATTACAACAAAGTTGAGAAATCCTCATTACTTGCCAGAGGTTGCCGTAAAAGTTACTTTACTGAATTTCATGATCACACCCAGTGGTCTTCAAGATCAGTTACTAGGAATCGTTGTTGCGAGAGAAAATCCTGATTTGGAAGAAGAACGCAATCAACTCATAGTACAGAGTGCTGATAACAAAAGGTAGTGTGATGAAACTTTTCATTTTCATGGACAATACGAAAAGTCCAATTTCAAAACCAAATTCAATAATTATAGGCAACTTAAAGAAATCGAGGACAAAATATTGGAAGTATTGAACTTGTCGAAAGGGAACCTTTTGGAGGATGAAAGTGCAGTTAATGCATTGAGTTCATCAAAGAGCCTTTCTAATGAGATTGCAATCAAACAAGCCGGTGCTGAAGAAACGGAAAAGAAGATCAACGAAAAGAGATTGGAGTATACGTCTATTGCGGAATATTCTGCAATTCTCTTCTTCTGTATTACCGATTTGGCTGGAATTGACCCAATGTATCAGTACTCGCTATCATGGTTTGTCAATCTGTATGTCAACAGCATTGACTTGGCCGAACGATCTGAAATACTGTCGGAACGTCTCGAGAATTTGAAGAAACATTTCACGTATTCACTTTATGTGAACGTTTGTCGAAGTTTGTTTGAAAAGGTTTGTCGTATGCAACTATTGCTGCAAATTGCAACCACAGATTGTGTTATAAAACGGATTTTTATATAAAATGTTTTACAATTATAGGACAAGCTTCTTTTCAGTTTCCTTTTGTGCACCAACTTAATGAAGGCGGAGAATAAAATTGACCCCATCGAATGGGTGTTCTTACTGACTGGAGGAGTTGGTCTCGACAATCCCAAATCCAATCCGTCCTCCTGGTTGCCCAATAAATATTGGGATGAATTATGCCGACTTGGAGACGTTCATGCTTTTAAGGATATTGCAAATTCGTTTGCATCGGAAACTGATGCCTGGAAGGTTATCTATGACAGTCCAACGCCTCAGACCGAACCGTTACCGAAGTCATGGGAAACAAAACTGACACAATTCCAAAAGCTTTTAGTACTTCGATGTATACGTCCAGATAAAATGATTCCAGCTCTCCAAGCGTTTGTTGCCGGTTGGATTTGATTTCACGTGCAAAAAATTGGTAACTATTCTTTTAGGTTGGGATGCTTCTTACTAATGAAAAATTATTGATTTAACAGATAACTTGGGACGACAATTTGTTGAACCTCCTACTTTCGACTTGTCAAAATCATATATGGATTCTCAATGTCACATTCCATTAATTTTTGTGCTAACTCCTGGAGCTGATCCCACTGCTGTATTATTAAAGTTCGCTGAAGATATGGGATTTGGAGGGTACAAACTGCAGTCTTTGTCTCTTGGTCAGGGACAAGGACCTTTTGCTGTTAAAATGATCAACGAAGCGGTGAAAAGTGGATCATGGGTGCTCTTGCAAAATTGTCACTTGGCAAAAAGTTTCATGCCTACACTTGAGAAGGTTTGTGTTTATTAATTTGTTTTCAAAATTCATAGTAGTATTTCCAAATCTAGTATTTTTGAGGTCTGATTAATAGATTTGCGAAGAACTATCACCAGAAGTTACCCATCCAGATTTTCGAATGTGGCTTACGTCATATCCTTCCGATGATTTCCCAGTTTCTGTTCTTCAAACTGGCATTAAGATGACGAATGAGCCTCCTAAAGGCCTTCGTGCGAATGTTCTTCGGTCGTATCTCAATGATCCACTTAGTGATTCGGATTTCTTCGAAGGCTGCAAAAATGCGTCGGCATTTAAAACACTTGTGTTTTCATTGACTTTCTTCCACGCGCTCATTCAAGAAAGACGAAAGTTTGGACCTCTTGGCTGGAACATTCCATATGAATTCAACGAGACGGATTTACGTATAAGCGTCATGCAGCTGCGAATGTTCTTGGATGATTACAAGGTGAATATCATCATATATTTTTCCTTTTTATTTTCATTACTGTTTATTGCATAGGTATACTACATGTTCCTGTTTCCAGGATATTCAATTTGATGCTCTTCGTTATTTGACTGGAGAATGCAACTACGGTGGTCGTGTCACTGACGATTGGGACCGTAGAACTCTGACTACACTTTTGGAGAAATTTTACAATCCTGTAGTACTCGAAAAAGAAAAGTTTGTATTGGATGAAACTGGTTAGATATTTCTGTCAACAATACAAATGTACATCTTTTTGGTTCTTTGTACATCTTCAGTCGCGTGAATTGTATTTGTCCTTCCACAGGTACGTATTACATACCTCCGTTTGGTGAGCACGAAGAGTATGTAAACTACGCGATGTCACTTCCACCAATAACCGAACCTCAAGTTTTCGGAATGAACGACAATGCTGATATTACAAAAGACCAAAATGAAACGGATCTTTTATTCAGAAACATCCTGCTGACACAGGTTTGAATTTGTCTATTGACGTTTACTGTTACATGTTACATCTTTAATTGCATGAATGTGCATTTGTTACCGCAGAGTAAGATGGCGTCTAGTGCAGGTGGGAAAACCCCCGATCAATTGGTGACCGAGGTTGCAGTCGACATTTTAAGCAGACTTCCGAATGACCTCGACGTGGAAGCTGCTCTGAAGAAATATCCGACGTCTTACAATCAATCAATGAATACTGTTTTGGTTCAGGAAATGGGTCGATTTAATATTCTATTGAAAACCATTCGGTCCAGCTTGATTGACGTGCAGAAAGCCATTCGAGGATTGGTCGTCATGTCGGTTGATTTAGAGGAAGTAGTCACGAGTATCCTCACTGCTAAAACTCCTGTAATGTGGATGAAAAAATCCTATCCGTCGTTGAAACCATTGGGCAGTTACGTCAATGATTTCCTTGCTCGTTTGCAGTTCTTACAGGTTTGTTTCTTACAAATTTTTGTTCTAATATTGTTATATGCAATCTGAAATTACGTTTACGTTAAATTCTACATCATTTAATATTATATCACATTAATATTACATATATCATCATTCGTTTCTAATATGTAGGATTGGTATCAACACGGTCCACCAGGAACGTTTTGGGTTTCTGGATTTTACTTCACGCAAGCTTTCTTGACAGGTTCCACTTTACTTTTATAACATATTTTACGAAATTCGTTTAGAGAATAATCAGAATAGACTTTAAAAGACTGAATTTTTATAGGCGCTCAGCAAAACTATGCTCGAAAGTACACGATCCCTATTGATTTATTGGACTTTGACTTTGAGGTAAGCTTTCCTTGTGAAGGTTATTGTTGCTAACGTCAAAAGATAGTTGAAATGGTTTTAATGTGCTTATATGCTTTTAGATGATGGGAGATGCAGAATTGGCCGTACCACCTGATGACGGCGTATATGTTAAAGGTTTGTTCGTCGATGGTGCACGATGGGACAGGAGCATCAATGAACTGAACGAGTCTTCCCCCAAAGTCCTTTATGATACAATGCCAATTGTACGATATTTAAGACAACTAACCTTAACATTGACATGCACTAGCATATCTGAAAGACAATAATGAGGACTATGTTGTATTTACTTTAGATTTGGATTAAGCCCATTCACAAAACTGAAATTCCAGAGAAGGCCTGCTACGTAGCTCCTGTTTACAAAACAGCGGAACGACGGGGAACTTTGTCCACTACTGGCCATTCAACAAACTTTGTTATTAAAATCTCAGTACCCACTCAAAAACCACCTGAACATTGGATTATGCGTGGAGTTGCTCTCCTGTGTCAATTGAGCTCTTAAGCTCGATACCCTAGTCACATATGAGGAAACGAAACCGGTGTAATTTAGAAAGTAAATCAGTTCTTGTCATCACAATTTGTGTAACATAGTCAATAGAGATTTTAAATCTAATGTCATTTTGTTCACTGGAAAATAAAATTGTTTACGCAACTGCAACTGCAAGTCTCACAAGTGATTGACCCACTTTTATTACACTGGAATTTCTTGTTTAATACAACAATGACATATCAATATCAACTTGTACAAAACTAATTTAGCTTCATAGAATACGAATTTTCTTATCCGGAGCACAAATATTGGACATTGAAAGCGTAGGTTTGTGTATAAGACACAGTTTTTAAATTGCTCTTGTATCAACTCGTCACAATTATAACGTAGGAATGAACTTGGAGTTTGAATGTAAAATGCTTAGCTTGAATGACAGTTTGCCTACAATTTAGTCATGCTCACATAACAGTGCTATAATAGCCAATCAATCGTCTTCATTGCTTTTAAATATTACAATTTTGGAACATGCACTATAATAATAGCTTTAGCATATAGTTTAATTCATGAAACAGTATCCATAACCAGTGCTCCTCATTTTCCCCAGCCCCACAATCCTTTGACGAAACCAGTAATACCGGCACCTCCTTCCTTTGTTGGAGACTTCTTTGGAGAAATTCCGGCCTTTTCTTCGAGTTCGCTCGGAAATTGCACATGGTTTAGTGCCAAATCGAAAAACAAAGGCTTGCATGGAACAGGACTAAACAACCAAAGTCCGAATTATTACCGAATTTTCAAACACTACAAATAAATCCAAATAGCAAAAGCAAGGCAGTACCGGAAATCAGGGAAGTTAACCAGATTTGGTTCTCCATTCACCAAACTTTCATCCAGAACATATTCATCCAGTCTTTCACTTAATGGCTTTTCTGGACGGCATAATTTGACGGTGTCATCTCCTGCACCTTCTTCACGAGCTTTAGATAGAATTCCTTGAGCATGACATTCCACCGCTGCAGATTCTATGTACGTTTTAGTTTCCCTTAGTTTCTTCATAGACATCGACTTAGTAGGAAGACCTTCAATTAAAAAACAAAAAGGGATTAAAAACACGTACAATTAGCTAGATTAAATCTTTAGAAGAGCGACATTACTTTTTACAGCCTGCTTGAAATATTCGTCACATCTCTCGTACAGAGCCATTGCCTCATCCCATTTCTTCAGTGACTTATACACATCAGCCAAATACCGACAACGCACACCCTTGTACACCAATATTTCGTCGTCAACTTCCGTTTGGAAGTCGTCATCCGTGTCCAATCCAGTAATTGGTTTCATTTCATTTAGGTTATGAAGTATCATTTCAACAAAACGAATGCAATCTTTCGGCTGCCTTCTTTCCAATATCATGATCTCCGTTCTTTCATTGGTTACTTTCAAACGAAGATACAACAAGTAACTCAACAACATTGTTGGTGTCGTCTATAAAGAATACAGACAATTACAAAAGTGACTAATTTAACTGAAAATATAGTTAACCTAAGATTTATGCTTACCTGTTCCTTTACAGCATCCCGTGCTGACTGTATAGCATCACGCAAATCGACCAAGACATCCTCGTACATATCCACTTTCTTTTCTTCCTTCTTCTCAAGTTCTTCAATGCGAACCAACAAAGCCACGGTTTTTTCATTTGGAACAGTAATCTTCTGGTTCCTGAATGTAACTTCAGACATCTTCGGTTTCTGTGCAATCATTTTTGCAATAGCAGCCGATTGGAACTCGCTAGCAAGTTCAGATATTTTAAGTTCTGAAACATAAACGAATCAAAAACTATTAATTATTATATTAAACACATTCAGACATTCTGTAAAAGATCAACTATTCTTACCAGCTCCAGTTTGATAAGCACAGAATCTCATGGTGGGAAGCAACTCAGTAATTTTCTCAGTATAAACGTTTGCTTCAGCAGATTCCCCCAATGCTTGAGCAATTTGAGAATAAATTCCCCTAGAAGCACAAAATGTCATAAACATCAAAATATACGCTCTATTCGAAAACAAAATGATTTTTAGTTAGTTAGATGACACGTTTGACTTACTGTGCTTTCTTGAACTCATCCATTGCTTCTTGCCATTCTTGCATTTCAAAATGAGAAGATGCATTAATGAAAGCAACATATGCTTCACACTCTAACTTGGTCCGGGCGTCAACTTTATCAGAAGCCAATGCCAAGGCAAGTAAATTCTGACCTAATCGAACAGATTTTCCCACACGGCGCAGCATGTGAAATCTCTTTCGAGATTCAGTATTAGCTTCTTGTTTCAATTGCATGGCACATGCCCAAGCTCTAAAATTCATGAAATCAATATCCAATCATTTTATGGTACATAAATAATTTCATGTTAAAACAGTGATCAAATGACCAATGTATAATATATAAGTACTAAACAAAATTAATTTACCTTTCCGTAAGAGTCAACGGAATTTCCAAATAACGATAATCAGCTTTCAAAGAATCCAAATCGTTCAATGTGATATCCTTCTTCTTGAAGTGTCGACGATCACCTTGTGGCATTCGCAGTGTTTCACGAAGTCGTCGCAAACGACGGCTACAGTACCCATGATACCTTTGAAAATCCCCATGTCGAAGACCATGTTGTTGTTGTCGTTCTTTCAGCATCGGCAAGACTAAAATATTCAAAATAGAATACAATTCCATTAACCTTTACTATCATATTTTAACTACGATGATATTCTCACAGAAGATGATGAGAAGCAGCTGGAAAACAAAAATCAAACATTTTTAAATCCACTAACAATCTCCAAGAGCCAATAACTCAACAACATAATTTGCCCTTCATTTCAATATATTAAAATCAAAACTGGACGAGTTACAAATTAAAATTATGAACACCGTACTAATGGTTAATTTCAAAATATTATAAATCAATGCATTATTATGTCGTGGTCTTTCTTAAGTCACGACCTCATGACCCTGAGCCTGCCGGATTTCACAAACAATTTAATAATATTATAAAATCATAAAATCGTAACGTACCTTTTAAGGTCATAAGTTTCGGCTCGTCAGCACCATCTTTAGCACTTTCAGAACTCATAATTTAATAATTTGAGAAAACTGGGATTTTCTTTTCCAAAACAAAAAATTAACTAATCAGGTTTAGTGAACATATGCACACATTCACAAAGCAAAGCATTCAGTCCATCAGATCGGAAAGTACGGTTTTGAGCTATTGGCCAACAAGTATGAGCAGATTTTAGCCTTCATTTCATGTCCTTAAATGAAAAGCAAAGCGTTTCGTTTCTTTGTTTGCTTGCGCTTGCTTTGCTCGTTGCCTTTGCACTTTGCGCATTTGCACTGGTTAAATGGAAACAAAAAAATGTGAATTTTTAACCTCTACGTCTACGATTTCCTCTCAATTAATAAAACTGAATATTGGGAAATCGAAGATTCCCCGGTTGCAAAATGTTAAGCTGAAAATACAACTGATGTGTGTTAATTGGCCACTACTGAACATCTAGAATTTTAATCAATTCTTTTAGTTTATGTTTAGCACCATTTCAGTGATTTTAGGACCATTTGTGAAGGAATTGGGATTTTACTTTACGCCATTAACGATTTTTACGTCAAGGGTAAACAAACATGTCGGTTAATTAAAATTAGTTTTCCGAGCCGTTTGAACTTGAAGTCTTTGAAGGCTGAGTCTGAACTGAACCTAAACTGTAATTCATCTGATAAATAAGGGTAAATAAGAATAAGAAAGACTCGCACACGGACACGTTTGATAATAAAGACGTGGATCATCGGATTTCTGTTACATTGCGTCGTTATAGTCGTTGCTCGTTAGTCATTATTAATTATATCGTTACGTGTGATATGAATTCATATTTCATAAGTGAAATAAGATTACGGGAAACATCCGAAATAACGAACCGTAGAAGGTAGAACGTATAAAAAGCCGAGGGTACATTTTCCAATTTTACTTTGTTCTCATATCTTCATACGAGTGGACCTTGGTAAATTGAAATTCCAATAGAAATGACTTTAATAGTTATTTTGCTTCTTTGGTTGTCGTTTGTGTTAATTATTACTATTCAGCATAATAGAACGCCAAAAGGAGTCCCAAAATGTAAATATTCAAGTTATAACTTGTTTTTTGACTGTGTATCATTTATTATGTATTGCTACTTTGTTACATAACTTTAACTTTAATAACTTACTATGCATGTCGTTCCTAAAAATGATTTTTTGCTTATATAGTGTTTGGATTCAGCTTTCCGATACTAGGACATATTCCTTATATCGTTTGGACAAAGTTAGAATTTCAAGATTTGTTAATGGAATTCAAAGGGGACGGTATAATGACGTTTGACCTTTTCATGACGAGGTAAACAATAGTACTACTTGTACTAAGAATCCAATAGTATTACAAATTACAGCAATAAATGGTATAATGTGAGCACTTTTGTATTTCAGAATTGTCGTAATCAATGATGCTAAACTCCTTAAGGAGATCTACTCTGGTAATAACGCTACTGGACGAGGTTTGGATGATAATCCTTTTATGAAGCTGAAGAGTAATGGAACCGTTCGAGGAATGCTTCTTACATCAGGAAATGAATGGAAAGAGCAGCGGACTTTTTTACTGAAGGAACTTCGACACTTCGGATTCGGTCAAAAGTCATTGGAGAATCAATTTATTCACGAAGCAATGGAATTGACACAGAATATCTCCGAGCAAGTGGGGAAACCCATTTCCACCAAGACATTATTCAATGCGGCGGTACTGAATAGTCTGTGGTTGATTGCAACTGGTGAAAGATTACAGTTGGATTGCAATGAAATGTCCAAACTGTTCACTGCGGTTAATGCTTTCATTGGAAATAACAAATCAAAACCTTACAAACAACTCATGTTTTCATTTTTCCCTATAATTGCAAAGCTTGCCCCAGAATTATCCGGGTGGAATGATATAGGGAGGCAAGCGGACTTAATCAGATCGTTTCTTCATTCTTACGTTCAAAAGACCATGGAATGTTATCAAGGAAATAATCCTGAACATTTTACACACGCTTTCATTGATAAAATTCAAAATACAGACGATCCTAACAGCAGTTTTTTTGGAAAACGAGGGAAAGAAACTTTAATTGCTGTTCTGGGTGACCTTCTGGATGCTGGTTCTGAAACTTTAAATACAAGCATGCAATGGATCTGTTTATATTTGGCACTCAATCCTAGAATACAGAGCAAACTGCACCAAGAAATTGACAGTGTCGTTGGAAATGGCCTACCTTCGTTATCGAATCGGCGAAGGTGAAAAATCCTAAAGTTTTTATTTGTTAATATGTAATGTAGGCATTTTATGTACTCACATTGTGGTTTTGTAAAACGTTAATAGAATGTTGTATACCGAAGCCTTCATCCTGGAAATTCTCCGGTACCCGATGACAGTTTTTGGTCTTCAACATTGTACGGTTGAAGATGTTCGTACCGAAAAACACTTCATACCGAAAGGGACTATCATTTTTTCCAACCTGTATGCAATTAATTGTCGAAAAGATGTTTGGGCTGATCCTTTCAATTTCAGACCTGAACGGTTTCTCAATGATGATGAAAGCGAGCTCATCATGACAGATTTCATCATGCCATTTGGCTATGGTAAAAGAGTTTGCATTGGCGAGAAGTTTGCAAAAGAACAGTTGTTCCTCTTCACGGTGTGCATATTTCAAAAATTGAAAGTCGATGTTGTACCCAATGAACCTTTGCCGACTACAAAACCGGACTGTGGATTAACAAGCAGCCCGAAGCCTCACAAGCTTGTTTTTCATATGAGATAAATGGTATTCCTTGTAGTATCGTTAATAGTTTCTACACCAAACAGTTTATAATTAAATAAATTAGTCTCACATTCTAGTAGTTAAATATTATTCAACTGATAGTTAACACCTTAAGTCTTACAAATATGATATTACATAATTTAAAATTCAACAACTGAAACTATTACTTAATTTACTGTTCGCGTGGTGCATTTAGAATCTCATTTTTGGAGCTTTCACTAATGATAATTAGTTTTGTCATGATCATAATGATTTGTGCATTTAAACTTGAAACCCAGTAGCATTCCTAAATTCATTTAAATAAGCTGGGGTATCTCTGGAAATCAGGTTCATTCCATCAATTTCACTATTGGTTCCACAAGTTGACAATTGACAAGCATTTTACGTAGACTACACAAGCAAAATGAAGGCCTGTTTGGTCAGTCTTTTCAATCTATTTCATTTGCTCTCGTTTCATTTCATGCGGAATGCATTTGCACAATTTTCGTTTATTTTCTAGATTTTTGTTTTGATCGCCCTCGTCGGTTTCGTTGTCGCATTTCCAACTGCTGAGGACGAAGAAGTTGCAAAAGAGCGAGAAGCCCGTTTCCTTGGTTTGGGATGGGGCGGCTACGGTGGTTGGGGTTAGCCCTCGTCGGCTTCGTTGTCGCATTTCCAACTGCTGAGGACGAAGAAGTTGCAAAAGAGCGAGAAGCCCGTTTCCTTGGTTTGGGATGGGGCGGCTACGGTGGTTGGGGTTGGGGCTGGGGCGGTTATGGCGGCTGGGGTCACGGCTGGGGTCATGGCTGGGGCCACGGATGGTGGTAATCGATATTATCAACGGGATCCATTTTTTATTGCTCTTTGAAAGCCAAATCGTCATCAAGTTTTAATTTCCTATGCAACAATACATTTCTCGTATCGTACTAGTACTATATAACATTTAAATTCACAATTGAATTGTTTCGTTGTAGACTTTTGAGAAAGCATACATCCATATACACTACGATGTCATGTAAATAAAAAGTCCAAAAATAACAATCAGCATTATCTAATATATAATAATTATTAAGTACTGCAGTAATTCCATTTCTGACAATCCGAAGCATACTTATTTTGATAATTATTGGTTACCAAATATTACCAATTATTGGGTCGGCGAGTGTGGGAATTGGGGAACTTTGCATCAATTTATTCATTATATACGTATTTTCCGACTGCGATTACATGTCAGATAAAAGACGACGGCATTAAAGCCTACATAGTTTAATCAAATTAGTTTTAGTTCATATACTTTGTACTCGGAAATTAGGTAGAGGCACGCAAATATGATTACAATTACAGGTCTTACAACTTTCAATTTTTATGAGAAATTCGAAGAAACAAAGCTTATTAAAAAGCCTTTGTAATTGTAAAAGGTTTGTTCATTACATTTCTTCTTGGACTGTGCATTGCATATGGATTGTTTCAAGAAATTGAAATAAACTAATATCACAATGATTTTTATTATACTGCTCTTGTTGTCGTTGTTAGTGTTTATATGGACATTTCAGCACAACAGAACGCCAAAAAGAGTTCCAAAATGTAATAAACACTAAACACGTAAAGTTGAAAACTGTTTGTGCATAATACTAGACTTTATTGTCTTAAGTACCATTACCATCTGAAACAAAATTATTGTTCTTTAGTGTATAGATTCAGCTTTCCGATACTTGGACACATTCCATATCTCTTTTGGACAAACTCCGAATTATTTCAAGATGTGTTAATGGAATTCAAAGGGGATGGGATAATGACTTTTGACATTTTCATGACGAGGTAAAGAAAAATAATTTGGGCCAAAATATGAACAACTAGAAATGAATTTAACGGTCATTGTTATGATTTGTAACTTTAGAGTTGTCTTAGTCAATGATGCGAAACTAATTAAGGAGATCATGGCCAGCAAATCAGCTACAGGACGGGGTTTGGATGACAATCCGCTTCTCAAAATCAGAAGTAATGGAACAGTCCGAGGAATGCTTTTTACATCAGGAAATGAATGGAAAGAGCAGCGGACTTTTGCAATGAAAGAACTTCGACACTTCGGATTGGGTCAAAAATCATTGGAGAATCAATTTATTCACGAAGCAATGGAATTGACACACAATATCTCCGAACAAGTGGGGAAACCCATTTCCACCAAGACTTTATTCAGTGCCGCTGTATTGAATAGTCTTTGGATTATAGCAACAGGGGAAAGATTACAATTGGATTGTGACGAAATTACGAAACTCTTTAATGCTGTTAATATTTTTACTGGAAGCAATACAACGAAACCTTACAAACAGCTCGTGTTCTCGTTTTTTCCAATAATTTCCAAAATTGCACCAGAGTTATCTGGATGGAACGAATTAAAAGAGCAAGGAGACATAGTCAGATCATTTCTTCGTTCCTATGTTCACAAGACTATGGAATCCTATCAAGGAAACTATCCTGAACATTTTACTCACACTTTCATTGACAAAATTCGAAGTACAGAAGATCCTAACAGTAGTTTTTTTGGAAAAAGAGGAGAAGAAACATTGATCGCTGTTCTAAGTGACATTTTTGACGCTGGTTCTGAAGCTTTAAACACAAGCATGCAATGGATTTGTTTGTATCTGGCATTGAATCCAAGAATTCAAAACAAACTTCATCAAGAAATCGACAGCGTTGTTGGAAATAACTCACCTTCATTGTCAGACAGAAAAAGGTGATGACAATAATTGTGGATCGTAATATTTATGTTTCATATACCAATAACTTAAAGACTAAAGGTTGTAAATTGTAATTAACATAATGTTAACAGGATGCTGTACTCCGAGGCATTTCTCCTGGAAATACTTCGGTGTTCCAATACAATTTTTGGTGTTCCACATTCTGCCATTGAAGATGTTCATATCGGAAATCATCTCATACCGAAAGGGACTATGATTTTTACTAATATTCATGCAACTCATTTCGAAAAGAGTGTTTGGGGTGATCCGCATACTTTCCGACCTGAACGATTTCTCAATGATGATGAAAGTGAGCTCATCATGACAAATTCCATGATGCCATTTGGGTCCGGTAAAAGAGCATGCATTGGTGAGAATTTATCAAGGAATCAATTATTCCTTTTCACCGTGTGCATATTTCAGAAACTGATAGTCAGTGTTGTTCCAAATGAAACTCTTCCTACTACAAAACCAGACTGTGGACTAATATCTTACCCAAAGCCTCACAAGCTGATTTTTCATAAGCGATTACGATGACAATTCGACAATTGAATATGAGTTATATGAGCAATACGTCATGCGTTGCACTTGCACCAAGGTTAAAGTTGTCGTTGACAAATTCTTCTGGGAAAAGTTTTGTTTACATATAATAATTATTATTTTTTACTGAATTTGAGATGAGAACAACTCTAGGTTGTAAAAGTTACTTGTAACCCAAAATGGCAATATTATTTTCACTAAAAATTAATCAAAAGTACAATATCAAAAATATTTATCATGTCTGAAAATAAGTAACATTTTGCTGTGTATCCGTTATTGGCAGATCCGAAAATATGTCAAAATTAAGTTGTCGTTGTCGACACATAAATCATAAACCATGCATAGCCATTGTAATTTGCAATACCTTCAACAGGAAGAACGAACGTGCAACGGTACTACAAGGATTGTGTAATTGTGTAACACTGAATTCTGAATTGCATTATCACGAACTACAATGGGTCTTTAAGGTTTTTTAAAATCAGGTGCAAAGTTGCAATATTAAAATGACAATGAATCACCGTTGTCTCGAGAAAAAAATTTGATTCAGTACGGAGGAAGATGTATTGAACTGATAGTTCAAAGTGTGTATAGCATAAAAATTATTTTCACGGCCGGCCATCATATAATTAATTTCTAATACTTTAACAAACTCGATTATTTTATTACAATTTACAACTTGCATAACCTCACTTTATAAAAACATACATGGGTGGTTGGTTGACAGGGATAGGGAAAAAACTGACGTTGTTGGTGAAAGTCTCCTCATCAGTTTAGCTTTTAGCATTAAAAATCGTCATGTTAATTGCAGACTTTAACGTTCAGGAAGCGTCCTTCTTTTCGCAGATACCAGACATCACATACCTTTTAAACATGGCCCTATTTATGACGTGACCTAAGACACGCAGTAACAGAACGAAATGCATTAATCTGTCGAAGACTATAATTGCTCTTCTGAAATCATTGTCGTTTACGTTCACTTCTCTACTGATACGGTTGTTGAGCTGTGTGACACGATAGGAAAATGTCATTAAGGATGAAGTAGATCCGGTAGACATTTTGATTACGATTGCGAGCATTAACTCCCAAATTAGTATAAAAGCGGCCTCATTTTGATGTAGTTTCATAGTCAAGTCGTACATTCCTCTTGATCACTACTCAAAATGAAATACTTCACGGTAAGAAAATTACTAGGATTTTATTTTCTGAAAATTTTCCAATTTTTTAGTATGAGTTTTGAAATTGCAGGTTTTCCTTGTTTTGGCCATGATTGGCATGGCTTTGGCTTTCCCTGACCCCGCTGATGATAAGAAGGAGGAGAAGAAGGACAAGGACAAGACTCCCAAATACCTTGGTAAGTGACATTACCACTTGCTACATTACATTTTTAGGACCATTACCATTACTTATCTAATGTTGATGTTTTGCAATTTTTCGTAGCATACGGATACAACGGTCTCGGCTACCGCGGATATTATGGCGGATACGGTCTTGGCTACCACGGTCTCGGATACCGCAATTTCTACGGCGGCTACGGACTCGGACTCGGCTACAGAGGCTATGGAGGTATTTCTTCAAATTAAAGAATGATAACGAGTACTAACTACATCAATGCCACTTGAATCGTATCAATTAGACTGAATATTGATTTAATTTCATTATTGTAGGCTATGGTCTTGGATACCGTCACTTCTATTAATCTCGAAATTAGTACCTTTACAGTGGGCGCTGAAATGGCAACAACTGGAAAAATAACTTCGCTAGTGTAATAATTTTAAGTTTTTATGAACGCATGCAGTTGCTTAATGTTGATCATCTAAGTCATAAATACAGCAAATAAAAATGTTTCTGCTCAAAAATACTGTTTTTTTGTTCCTTGCAAAGTGTCTGAAGTTTACTACACAAACGGATTCATGACAAAAGAATAATTTTGAAGCTCAAAGCATGCATCAAACGGCATCGGATTTCGAATTTCATAAATTTTCATGAAAATTCATAAAATAAACGGCTCAAACTGCCTATATTCATTATCTTTCAAGCTTGAGTTGCAAAGTTGAATTGGGTCTTTTGGATCGTAGGATAGGACCCAAAATCTCAGAAAGGTCAAAATGTTGGCAAAATCGTAGCTACACTATGTTGTAGAGAAGGAATGGGAGATTTTAATGACCCTTAAACCAATTTGCCAACATTTGGACCTTCAGTGATACGACACTTCAAAGTTGGTCAGATTTTGGATCTTATATCATATATAATGGCTAATGGCCTGCACGCAATTGAAGCTCCTGTCAATGTCATACTCGTTTCACGTACGTACAGGGCTTTAAGTTAACGGAAGAAATACGTCTTGCACTTTGCACAAGAGAGGTGACAATGACAAGACATTAAGCACAAAGTAAGATGTGATTACCTTGTGATGTGAAACAATCATGGATGTAAAATTGAAAGGAAAATAAATGCAGATTTACAGAAAATACGAAACTGATTTTTTGTTGCTTATTAGTCTTCTACATTAATCAAATTAATCATATAGTCATATCATTCGAATCATGAATTTCATATGTACAAATTCTTTACTTTATTACTATACTATCACTTGGACGTTATGTCAAACAAAACATTAAGTGTAACTGTATACATACTACATATTTAGTTGTTTCTTCGATGCAAGCTTCAAAGCAGCAAACGATAAACTTATCGAGACTATTTTAAGATGCAGGCTAATTAAAATTATCATGTGAACGTGGATCAACATTCATTTTGAAATGCTTCGGTGTTCCCATTATTCCTATGCACATGCACGAAAGCAATGATCATTAACCCTATCCGTAATATTTCAATTGCATGATGGCATGTATACATGAAATTCTCTGACGTCTTGCAACACTCCTTTTCGAGATTACGCATGTTCTAAATATCAAAAACGTTATTCTTAGTGCAATAATTAGAACGCACAATAATGCACTGAATGCACACAAATATAAACAAGAATGCAATTCACTAATTCCTGTATGAAAAGGTACATTTCCGATATTAAACTTAATGGTACCGGATGCAACTAATCTGTCATTAAACAATCACCAATGTCATTCTAATGTTGTTTACTATAATGCAATGAAGCATTACAATAAATGACTCTATGTTTCACGGTTTGACTATAAAAGCCGTGGGATCCCATGTTCAAAATCATATTCAAGTCCATTCGTCTTGAAACATCAATCAACATGAAATTCTTGGTACACTAAAGCACACTGAAGAATACTTAATTTTCGAATTTTGAAATTGAATTGTCAATTTTGAAAAATGTTTATTACCTCAACTTTTCAGATTCTTCTCGCTATCATCGGCATGGCCATGGCCATGGCTGAAGACAACTCCATGCAAGAGCGTGATGCCCGCTACTTGGGTAAGAATTGACATTGTTGAATGAATGCTAAAGTTATTGACATCTTTGATGCATTTCAATATTCTTCGGAGAATGTTTGTGTTAATGATTGATTGATGTTGATTGACATTCAGGCTGGGGAGGATATGGTGGATGGGGTGGATACCGCGGCTGGGGAGGATATGGCGGATGGGGCGGATACCGCGGATGGGGAGGATACGGCGGATGGGGTGGATACCGCGGATACGGAAGCTGGGGTACTTGAACCTTTCTAAAACCACTTTCCCTTTTTGAAAATACGATGAAAATCGTTATTATTATGTTTTCGTATATGTGACGTCATGATTTTTGTATTTACTACAGGCCACCGTGGATACTGGTAAACTGAAATCGGTTTCTTCTGAATGAATCTTTCTTTTCTTGTTCCTTTTTCTTTCTGAGAGTTAAAAATGAAATAAAAATAAGAATCTGCTCGAAATTATTCTGTTGATTTTTTGGCATACACTAAGATTGTCAATCATTTTCAATTCATCATCAATCAGTCAATCATCATATCAGCATGCATTTTCATATTATATATGGAATCATAATCATAAATCAATTAATCATACACCGATACAGCGTGTCTTTACTTAACTTCATTTTGCTACTGTATCGTCCTCGTTTCTCAGAAAGTAAAATCAATCATAGGAGCATAAAAAGCTGATAACGTAACTTTGATGGAAATTGATCCTGGGACCTTGCAGAAGTACCAAAGACCACCACTATAAAATATTTTTCGGGAAATCTGTCAAGTAATCGCTAATACCCAAATATATCCTTATTAATAGACTTCGTGCCCAACGACAACATCGACCCGGAACTACTATTCTTTAACGGTTCTTCAATTGTAGGAAGTCATAAACGATGTCTAGCTTCTAGCATAATGTATGTATACCATCCATTTGTTTTTCATAATTTCTCTTTTTAAGTATTTTAAAATTGTTTTGTGCATTCAAACCGCTATAATCTAGTGAAAAACATTTTTCATATGTCAATCAAAACGACTGGGGTACGTCCATGTCCATGCAAGAACGTTACACAGCTTTTCTTGCTGGTTTTCGAAAAAGAACTTGCGTGCCAAAACAAGCTGAGATGAGTTTACATACAAATGCATAAACATATTCTTTAAAAGGTGCAAAATGTGGTATTTCCGATATTAAGCTTAATGGAACCGGATACAACTAATCTGTCATTAAACAATCAACAATGTCATTCTAATCTAATGTTGTTTACTGTAGTAATTATAATAAGTCGCAATAAATGACTTTACATTCGACTATAAAAGACGAGGGTCAACATCATATTCAAGCGCAGTCTTGAAAAGTCAACCAGGATGAAGTTCTTGGTACACTGAACATATATTACAGAATTTTCAATTTTTGAATTTCAATTTTGACATAATGTAACCTAAATTTTCAGATTCTTCTCGCCATAATTGGCATGGCCGCCATGGCCATGGGTGAGGGCAACTCCAACTCTATGCAAGAACGCCGTGATGCCCGTTTATTTGGTTAGAATTAGAATATGTAATCACTTTACTATAATGCAAAATGTTGCGAAATGTTCAATGTTGTTCAAGGAATGTACTAACCTTATGGGTTTGACATTTATTCAGTATACCAACGCGGATACGGTGGCTGGGGTTGGGGTTATCCAGGTTGGGGTTGGGGAGCGTACCGCGGATATCCAAGTTGGGGTTGGAGATACCGAGGATATCCAGGTTGGGGTTGGGGTTTGTACCGCGGATACCCAGGTTGGGGATGGGGTGGATACCACCGTGGATGGTATCGAGGATACGGGGGTTATGGTTGGGGCGGCTGGCGTAAGTTGACATTTATTTGATCTAAAACCACTTAAAATAGCACTTTGACTATAACTATGTCATTTTGTCATTTACTTTGTCTTTGTTCAGGCCATCGTGGATACTGGTGGTAAACTGAAATCGCAGAAACATAAAATGAAATAAAAATAACAATCTGTTCGAAATAATTCTGTTTTTTTTTGGACTAAGTTTCTCATTACGAATGCATAATAAAATATTATATGATAATTATGATATTAGTCATACGTTAACTTTACTTATCATCCCAAAATCCCAATGCATCATCCATGCCATAATTCCATAAGTATTCTTATTACTATCCACTATTCCGTGATATTCCAATTAATTTTGTTTCTCATAATCTCACATTTTATCATTTTGTTGACGTTTTTACGTTTAGTTTTGTCAAATCCAGTTTATGGGTGAGAATTGAGAAAATAGAAAAGCTTGAAACGTCTGTGAGCAGAAGGTGTTCGCCTGTCGTCATCTGCTCGACAATCCCCATTGCATGCAGAAAAACTGATTGTTTATACATTTTTAACGTTTCTCATTCGATAAGTTAAGCTCATTTTTATCCAGTCAACCCGGTTGACGTAATTTATTTGGCTCACTTGTAAACCAATTCTGGGAATCGTATTAAGAGTAAGACTAAGACATCTCATCTCAAACTCAACCAACGCAACTTCTCAACTCTCAAGTAAAGTTGAGAGGAATGACGTAGTCAGATGGTAGGAAAAGGTGAATGAGAATGAGGATAAGGTATGTAGATTGGCAAAAATGTAGTTGGCAGTGGGGAACGATCCCACAACCTTCGCTTATCCGGAGCGATGCTCTCACCAATTGAGCTATACCACCAACATAAGTGCCAATACTAC
>JABASF010000622.1:0-35692 GCA_019776145.1 Harlomillsia oculata
GGGGGTTTGCCAATTAGACTGAGACTGACTGGCTGACTTGCTCGACGAAGGCACATTGAAACGAATAGGTTCGGGTAACAATGGCGGTTTGTGTAGATTCCCCGATCTGTTGGATTCGCCTGAACATGTCATTTCCATTGGATCCAAAGGAGAGACTATGAGGTCGGCTAAACGTACAGGACCCTGATTCATTTGCATCAATGTGCGACCACAAGCTTGTACGAATCGTTCCACAGTTAAATGGGGTGTGTTTTCTGTAACATTAGAGATGAGTCTGAACGGATCCTGTACGCATAACGGAGTATCCATGTTTAATCCGTATTTATAGTTGCACCGTATTCCCCAGTTTCGATATTTCGCAAAAGCATCAGGAAGACTGTCGACATTATGCCACTCAAACATTGCTTTGGGCTGGAAATCACCTAAGAGTGGCGATAGTACTAACTGATTGTAATTCACGGCAGCATACGTCTCGCAGAACTGCCTTAGAAGCGCAATAATAACTTCACACTTGGGGTTCCCAGTCGATTCATCCACTTCGAATGCTCCTCCATAATTTAGAATGGACATCAGATTCGTAACTTTGTCCAGGTCGTCGCAAAACGACACATCCCAGCAGCCTTCAATTAGCATAGGAGACGACGACATTGACTGAATGGTAGCCACAGTAGGTAAAATTCGATTCTTCGCTAACAAGACGAAAGCCATGAGGGTCCACGCGTAACGCCTAATTTTATTTTTGCCTGCAAGTGGAAAATTGTACATTATTAAGGAACTCAGTTTGATCCCACTTGATCGTATTACGTTTAATTACCGAGCAGATCATGCGATTTCGCCCATTCATGGATCACTGTACAGAATGGTTTCACACGCCCATCCAAAAGCGTCATAAAATGTATAAATTTTGAGCTTTGAACAGGTAACATGTTCAGTACAGTGATTTTCACTGGAAAAGACGGGGGTACGAAAAATTCCAATCCTGGACACGGTTTATGTAGTGAAGTGACCAAATCTTTACATAGTCCAGGCTGTGACTTTTCAGTCTTCAAAAGCTTTTCTACCATGGTGTCAATTATGCTTATTGGAGTCCAGTTACCGTCAATCGGCACTTTGCGTTCATTTGTAAGACCTGAAGAATTTATTGTGCCAAAATGTCATTGGTATGATTCCAACAAAAAGATAGAACCAGTTTAAAAAATGTGTAAAATTGTTACCTAAAGCATCGAAGTATATCTTCAATTTCGAATCTTTATTTCCCATCCCAGTGACTGATGATCCGTACGGATGAGCAATGGCATTGGGAAATATACCGTTGAAGAAGATAGTCATATTGTTCACACAGGTTTGTCGCAGTCTGACATCCTCAGGATTCATTTCGCTTCTTGTTAACAAATCAGTAAGCTCATTCTCTAGTAGCGACAATCTATCCTTTCCTACTCGACCTTTACGACACAGCAATCTCCCTATAAAAATACAAGACATGAGCACAGTTAAAACAGCTGACTCATATCATTTTAATGTCGTTTTATTAAATTGGACTTACATTCTTCAGTGGTAATATCTGATCTCAATCGACATGTTACGCCCACCGAATTTACGTTATGTTGAGACCTGGCCAGATTTCTACAACTCTGTCTGTGAAACACATCAATGACAACAATCATCAAAATCATCATTCTTGTCTGAACCTTACTTTTTCAAAACTGTGCCAAACAGAAAGCATTAATGAAATATGAATGCGACCTTACACATTATCAATCTCCAGCAACACGAACCGCTTATTTTCTGGGTAAAATGCATCACTGATCAATCCTTCTCCCATAGCTGCAAATGTTTGAACAACTTCTTCGAATCGCGGTGGTTCACTCCCAGGAACCGGCGTGACGAGAAAGGATCGGTCCTTTTCTTTCCCAACCCAATGATCTAAACTGGTGTTCAATTTGGTCTGATGTTCTATCAAAATAGGCCAAAAATCACGTCATTTCATTTTGTACGACATTACAAAGTTTTCAAAAAACAAAGATAATGATTTTCGTAACTTTACTACAACTTACCGGAGGACAACAAATGATTTAACCAAGCTGAATAACAGCTACTCCGGGACTCACACACAGGACACAAAATCTGCATTTTGGTCACAAAAGCTAAATAAATACAATATTTTCAAATTGTGACAATTAAATTCGTCCTCAATAATGATAATTTGAGTATTTTCCAGCGTTCCAGTAGTGTAATTGGAACGTAGAACGAGCGGAAGTTGGAACATTGGTTTTTCATCTGTAAACGCTATTTCAAGTTTTCCTGGGCTTTGTGTGCTCAGCCGAAATCACCAACGCCACTGCATTGATTTTGATTTTGTGGCAAGTAAATGCATTCAAACGGTATTATTGGAGTTGTCACAAATTAACGAAATGTTAAAAGTTAAGTAAGTTTTGTGTAAAAAAATGACATTTTATTTTCAAACAAACACATTTGTTTTGAATTGTGTCTACCGTACAGTTAAAAAAGGCAATATGGGATTTGGGAATGATGGCATGGAGAAAAATCATAGAAGATGAGACCATTGAACATAAAAAAATGGAAGGTGAGGTGAAAAGGTGAAAAGTGTCAGTGTTGACACGATGAGGAGACTTTGCTAGCGAATTTCAATTTGTCGACCGTTTTTTCCAAACGTGAGTTTTGAGCTGTGAGCAACGCTATTCTGACTTTGTTTGCTTCAACTTGTTTTTCCAAGTGCTTCCAAGGGTCAGTTTCCGAGATTTCAGGGATTGGACCGTTCAAATCGGGATAGTGCATGAGGAGTTGAGTGTTGACTTCGTTGACATCCACTTGCTGTTGCATTGCTCTCACTTTCCTTTGTTGTCTCAACACGACTTTCTCCATGACGGATTTCTCGTCTTTGAGGACTACAATGTTCTTGCTCACATTGTCTAGCTTTGTGACCAAGTCATCAATAATGGTTTGCTGATTATCCTTTTCTTCTAGTAGATTCTGTGTCTCGGATTCCTTCTGTTGGAGGATTTTGTGTAATTTTCGTAGAAATGCTTTGAGATGGGATTTTTTCTTCTGTTCGGACATAAGGTAGGATTGCATGTCTTGGAAATTGAGTTTGGACTCTTCCTGGTTTTTCTCCAAGGTTTCATACACTTGTTCTAAACTTTGTAACGTTTTATTCATTTGGGTTTCATCCGGTGGTGGTGGTAGTAGGGATTGTGCATGCCTAGTGTTCACAAGTTCCTGGGACATTTCGATACATTTCGCTTCTAACGCTTTGTTCAAAAGCCAAAGTTCGTAGTTGACTTGCTGTTCTTCTTCACGTTGACGTGTTTGCTTTTCCATCTCGGCAGAAAATTCATTGGACATGACTCGATGACCTCGGAGAGCGGATATCAAAGTTTCATTTGCTTTGAACATGTAATCTTTCATTTCAGGAACGGCTTTAGCTTTCTTGATACAGGTTTGAAGATCCGCAATCAGTGCTTTCCCCCATAAGTTTAATGCGAATTTTTGAGTACACCACATATCTCCGCGAAGTCTCTTGGAGACTTGAGCTATTGCAGACTTTGGATTTTGGTTTGTCAGCTCCAGAATTTCACCAATGCGTTTACATATGCTTTGTGCATTTTCACAGCTTCCACAAACGTCAAGTGTATCCTTACTCCAAAAAGTGTCTTTCAACACTTTTTTGTCTTTTTGTATGCATTTCCCATCTTTTTCTTTCACCATAGTTGTCACCGAAGGACGACACGAGGACGTCAACGAGATTTCTTTCTTCCCTGCTGCTGCTGCCCCTGCTCTTTGTGATGCTTGTTTGCATATCACTCCAGTGTAACGAGGGACATGGGATGAAGACGATGTCAACTTGTCCTGTGGCTGTTGACATTTATTCACCGCCAAAGCTAATTGATATCGAGGAACTTTCACATCTCCGTCTTTTGCAACAATCCCAGCATGTCGCGATATTTTAAGTATTATTAATGGAATCAGATGAAATTGTTAATGTTTTGCTACGTTGACACTTGAGCTTCTCCATTAATATTTTGAAATGTCTTAGGGCATCGGAGTACTTTTCAATATTTAGCTTATTGTTGCCTGATGATGAATTTCAAATTAAACACATCCGAAATAGTTTGTTAAACACGCCACGGAACACGGCTACCTGTTCCCGTAACAATTAAATGATGTAATGATGTACTAGCAGACTAGCATGTAGGCCCATTTGCACTCAAATGATAATAAATGTGGAATCAAAATAAGTGGTTTATTCTTGGTTTATTCTAGCGACTTGTGATTATAATAGTGATACATTTATTTAAATTGTCTCTTGTCAATAGAAGCATTGTAATGAAATGAACATTGCTTCACTGTTTTGCACTAGTAAGTTAGGATTACATTAGTATTGGTAATTTTTTGTAACTCAATTCAACAAGTTTAACTGGCATTTAACTTTTAATGAGCTATTGCAATTGTTTATAATAGTCATTGTATTTAATACGTACTTGTTGACGAAAGGTACATTCATTCCGATTTTTTGCATTCTTCAACTTTCTTATATCATTTAGACTACGTCTTAATTTAATACACGAGTACAGCTTATAAACTAGAATTCAGAAGACTATACAAAGTAACAATAAAGATTAAGTTAGTATATTAATGCATTAATTTTGATTCAATCTACATTAACTTTAATCTTATTTAGTTCATATATTGTGTCAAGATTCATTTGCACTGAGCAAAATGAATGCACAATTTAATTTCTTTCTTATTTTGATTTTCAATTATTCCAGCATTAAATTCCAAGTGAGGGTGACATGTTACAATGTGTCACGCTTTATCCAGTTTTAATCATTACACTCCTTATCATTAAGTAAATTAGTAATAATAGGTTTAATTAATTCACTATGCAACATTCATTATATTGTTCTTAGTACCTCTTACTCTTACTACTTAACGGTAACAAAAGAAGAACGTACACGAGAACAAGTGTAGAAAGGCCAATAACGAATATTATTAACAGTAATAGAATGACAATTAAATTACTATGTACTAACTAAGTAGTATTCATTTCCTTTTGGTGTGTTGCGGTTGTTAGTTTGCGCATATCAGTCTTAACAACATTGAACTATCAATATTTGAACGACGATAAACGTGTCACAAGTAAAACTAAGTAACAAGGCTGGTTTCCTGCATCAATTATACAGAGTACAATTTGAAAATTGTTAACGTTACAGTCAACAGTTTTAAAAAAGTAATGCACATTGAACAAGACCCACAGTTAAGGAACCAAGTAGTCATCGTTTCAGATGACCACCAATAGGAAAAGACGAAAAACTAGAACTAAGATAAGGGCCCTGAAGGGTCATGGTCATATTTGAAGAAAGTATAAAATTTTGATACTTTTGATACGAAGGAGATATGCCAGGCAAATTGGTTTCACACACAAACATCAGTCTTTGACAAACAACAAAGGTCAAAGGTGCTTCCTTTCTTTGTTCAGCCTAACACGAAAAATTGGCGGAAAAGGGCATTCTGTAATGAGAGAGAATAATAACAAAACTGTATCATTATTTCGGTCCCCAAAACGTAGAGAATTGATAAACAGAGTTCATTTTTTAGCTCTTGGTATTCATTTCTTGCTCTAAAATGGCATCTAACTCATCAGTGAGGTCCGCCAACATGTTTCCGATGTCGTTTAACACATCACCTGCTTCTGCACCTAAAAAATAGAAAGCATTGCATTATTTTGACTTAATTTACAGATTCCTTCCTTCCAGCGATATCAATTCAGAATTTCCACTAACCTGGACATGGTGGCTGAACAACAGACTGTTGGCTTCGATGACTTGACTTTTGTTGCTTGATTGTGCCGGCATTGTCATTTGCAAACGGAATAGATTCTGACTCCGTGCTGGAATTTGACTGCAAGTAATATTGTTTATTAGTAATCAAATAAAATGCGACATTATAATTGCAATTGTAGCTGTAACTAACCTTAAAACTAGCATCAGATCCATTTCGCCGGACACCACGGGACATAAGACCGTTGCTGAGCGGGAGATCAGAGTCTGAGAAGTCACTGCCGACAGGTGAAGGGTCCCTTACCCCTTTGGTTTGCGGTGGACTATTTCGAACTCCATATGACACATTCGTATTGTTTGCAGTGGCTGAGTAGTGGCAACCACTGCTAGCTTGTTGACCGTAAGTTGACGTGACCTGCGGCAGTTGGCTATCTACGGCAGCATTCGACTTAAATGACTGAGGAGGGTTATTTGGACTAGTGGAACTCGATGTACTGGCTGAAGAGGCCGAACCGGTGGACATAACTGACTGAGGAGAAATCACCAGGTCATCCGGAGGAGGCGGAAACTCTTCCACAGATTTGGCCGGAGAACAACTGCAAGATTATTTCCACATTACGACATTACATTAAGACAAAAATTTCTATTTGACGTAAATGAAAATGAGGTTGGCTTACCTATACTGTGCATCACATGACAAAGCAGGTGGTGGCGGTGGTAAGGTGGACCAACTGCCACTCATTGTAACTGGGTTTTTTTGTGTACCGAATCCATTTGACAATTTCGGTTCTTGACACTGGTCAGCGGAAGCAGAATAGCTGGCTCGCCTAGGAGGCGGCGGCGGTCCACCTTTGAATGTTGACGTTTTCCCCAGAGTTCCAGTAGCACCAGGACCTTCGTAATTACTGTATCTCTGGGAATGATACGCAAAACCGGCTTTGGACAGTCGCCCAATATCCCTAGGTAGACTTTTGTATCCATCTGCGAAATTGGGGACTTGTGGACACTGTGCGGGCGTGCCTTGAGTAGGGCTTCCAGAGAAACTCGCATTCAGTTCTGCATTATTAATACTTCCCATGATTTTTGCAATTGGTTTGTTCTTTAACAACCTTGGCAAAGTGGAAGTGGTAGACGATACCGCAGCAACTGGAGCGCAATAATTTGTCTCGTTTGTCGGTGTGGTTTCTCCATCATCCGAAAACTTTCCACTCTTTTGCCAATTGTTGTTTCCTGCACTACTGGGTAGAAATGACGAAGTGCCATAGATAGGCTCGGGATCAGGATTCTCCAAAGATTTTCGTCTTCCATTTTTCACTTGGATGGAAATTACTTCAGGATGATACTGCGGATGTGAAATGGGCGGAGATGGCGAAACTTGTGCTGTCGTTGTTACTTGACTCTGCACATTATGCAGTTGAGGCTGATGTGTGTGGAGTTGCATTTGCATTCCTGTCGAGTACATCGTCGATGAATTTGATGAAGTGGAGGAGGCGGAAGATGCAGCGTTCTGTCGCCAAAGAGTCTGCTGGAGCTGGTGTTGCTGCGGAGTTAGTCCTCGAGAATTGTACGTCCCATTATTATGCGGGAAGAACGATGAATTTGGACCAGGAGAAGTTGAGGAATTTGGGTAACACATTCCTTGCATTGGTGACGGTGAAGCAGTCGCTCCACTTCTGACTGGGCTTTGCTGTGGAAAAGATTCCTGTTTTTAAAATTTAAGTTGATTTAACAAAAACCATCTTAAACACAGCATTTCCTTAACTGTAAATACTCATTTTGTTTACCACTGACCATAGGAGTCAAATAGGCGTTCGGAGTGTTTCCAGTTGGAATTCTTTTTCCTGCCAGGATGTCTTCCACACGTTTAATAGCCAACATAAACTTCTTCTGATGACCCAACTTAAGAATTCCTGTGTCTTCCAAATCTTCCCATGTAATATTCGTTACCTTTACACAACAAAAAATATAGCAGTAAAACGACTGTGTAACCATTGCTAGTAAACGCAGTCAAATCATAACATGATGGTCAAAACAGGCGTTTCCCATCGTCACCCCATCAAACTTTTCAGATTTTCTATGACCAAGATTTTTGGGTATACGTAAATGAAATGCGACTAAAATCGTAAATTGAGCTTTGCGAATTTCGTGGAACACTCCTTTGGGCCGTGTAGGTCTAGAACAGATATGGTCACAGGACATTAAGAACAAGTCATAAAGGTAATTTACGGCGTGTCATTACCTACCTAAGGGTTCGTTTAGAATAACAACTCACTTGAGAAGAAAGCGCTCTTACGTGATCGTAAACTAATAGCAAATGAAAAGAATATAAAATTCTGCACTGCATTGACTGCACAATACAATGAGAAAGCATCTCTTTCCTCCCTCTCGGAAGTCAATAAATAGTAGAAAGAACACAAACAATAAACAACAAGCCAACGAGACTCGGTTGACCGACTGTGTAAGTGCTTGTAAGGTTTTTCTCACAAATGGTTTTCGCATAGTCCACTTTAACAATCGTTCTATCCGTTACATCCGCTGTGAATTGTCCTCACAACTCACTTTTAATGCGACATTTGAAAAAAACTAACCACGACGAAATATATTACCATTACCAAACGTATTGTCCATTTTGAATAATTTGACAATGTGCCAAAGGGTACGTAAAACGACACGACTGCGATGATGCCGATTTGAACAGGCCAAAAGGCATTAATATAAAGGTTAATAGGGAATGGCACGGATGTTCCCGGGTGAAAAAGCAGAAAGTGACCATTATAAATATCTCATACAGCGAGTTGAGTAGAGTTGGACTGAATAGAAAATTATAAGGACAGAAACCTCGAAAAGAGAATTAAATGGGAAGAGAAAAAAGTAATTTCACACCTGTCGAACACTGTGATAGCCTTGTCCCCTCAGTTTGGTCGTGTACTCTTCCAGTTTGAGAAGACTGAGCCACTCTTCAATGGACCCCTGAGACAAATAAATTAAGCAAACCATTGAAACAGTCGAAATGTGCTAGTTCATGAATAGTTCATGGTGGCAAAGCAGGAGAAAGGAGACAAAACGAACGTAAGAAAAACATGGAGTGAAATAAACTTTATATAGTACTCACTGGGATATAATCAGGGAGGCCATCAGAAATGCTGAGCTGAGAGATTTCGGATTTGAGTCTCTTGCGATGATGTGGTTTGGTCACTCCAATGGCATTCAAATCCTCTGGGGTCATACGGGAAATGGTATGCATGTCATAACCCGCTTGGATGAAATTTTGATAGTAGCACTCGAAGTGGACTCCGGTCAACCATGCGTTAAGAACTTCATGGTCCTGCCAAAATAACACGGAAGCAATCAATTTATCGAACGGAAAACCCCGTATTAAACATTAATGATCTTTGCATATTGCGAGAATAGGTTTACATTCAAAACTTAATTTTATGCTACTAAAAGTATATAAAAACTTGTTTTGGAACTCACAGGAACTCCTTGAGAAATCATGGCAGTTACATCGAAATTGCAGATTTCTTCCGGTGGAATGGATCCGAGACTCGAGCTTGAGCTGTGGTACGAATGACGGAAGCTCCCCGAGGATGACTCAGACGACAAACCAGAGTAACGAACTCCTTGATAAATGGTGGACGATGCTCGACCCGAGTCAAAACTAGCAGTGCTGTGACGACATCCGTTGCTCCCTACTGAACCTACGGCTGATCCACTGCCTGAACCTGTGTTCGACGACGCTGTCGAACTTGGACTTTCTCGACCCGGACTCTACAATTTTCAAAATTGGAAAAATGAACAACGATTGGTAACCAACCACTGCATAGAAAAAAACTTGGTGCAACTTCTCAAGACTTGTGCGTTCTTCGCACTAGAGCTCAATTAACTTCCATGCCCTACCGTTTTTTACAATAAATAATTCATGGAATGCATTCATTAATGTCCCTTCACGAAGCAAAACAATTCTTTCGGTTCTCATTCGCTATTGCCACATTGCCACGAAAGAACGATAATGATTTTTTGTCTTCAGGTAATCAAATTATCAGCACGATATGTACTACGACTTAAACTAACACTTTCAAAAATCAATTTCAGAAATTGGATCTATTGTTCTCATCTCCATTTTCAATTTACAACCCTTACTTTTCCCACTATTAAGCAATTATATTCACCCCGTCGTAATGTCACATACATATACATTCTATGCATTTAATAAATCGTGGGATGGAATAACCACCAGAGCATTTGTTTGGGTAAGTACCTGTGTCATATCGATTCCCTGGTCTTCGAGAGACAACTGTGTCTGGTAGTGACTCGTGAGAGGAGTGTGCGGAGCGAACCCGTTGCTACTACCATGCGGTTGCGAATTATGATGAGGATGAGGATGATGATGATGATGATGTTGAATCAATCCCGTTTGTTGATGAGGATGGTTATGAGCCATTCCTCCTCCAGGGTGAGGGTGTGGGTTGACATGAACTGTCATATGTGGAGACGAAGGACCATTGTTCGATGGCCCGGTTGAAACACTTGCGGGGGTCGTCGGACCATTCGTGATTGAGCCGGGTTTCCCGTACATTCCCTACAAGTCATAAATTAATTAAGAATTATTACTCCTCACGTTAGCTATGAAGTCTGAATACATAAGATTAAAGGTTTTAATTAAAGCAATAACAACAATAATACATAAAAAAGGAAACAAAACTTCATTCCCTCCGTGTTTCGCGTGCTAAAATTTTACAAATGAATTAACAAGGAGCATTTAGCTCTCGTATAAATTCTGATTAATATTCCATAAGCATGACAGCTCCTCATGAACAATCCATCAATGCCTCATTGACATTTGACTCCGCTAGTCAGCAGGAACCATATGTACAAGAAAATCAAATACTGCTTTATACTGTAGACGAAAAGATGCATTTCAATACACCTTTCTTTGTTCGATGATGGCTTAGCCTGACGCTTTGTTCTTGAAAAATTTTTTCTCGTAGACGAACATGACAGAGTCAACTGATGAAGATTCGATACGCTTTAGATGACATGCATACAAAATGAAAATGTGGTAGACATGTCGCGTCGTTGAGGGGCTCCCAGCATCAACAAAAATCTCAAGGTAATAAAGAATCGCTATAAAAATGCGCACAGATTCTTATACTTCTAGCGAAACTCTGAAATCTTGGCCCAAACATAACCACATCTATTAATACAGACTCATCTTGCCCTCTTCGATCAATCAATTAATTAGTCAACAGCACAACACTGGCTTTCATGTCATACTTGAATGAGCATTTGTTCCATCCTCCATTCGTCCTCTCACAAGAACAAAAACACTAATATAAAATCCAGCAGTGGCACGAAGCTCTTTCTCTATTGATATTATTAAATCTCTGTCAGAAACACAAGTAACAAAAAACCGTAGTTGTCTGTTTTGTCTGTTCCATCAGAAGATTATCCTTGGTCCATCATCATGGAAAAGGAAGCACAGCTATACAGTAGGAATCACGGAACTTTGTGCTCTTCCCTAACCATTGACAAGCTTAGACATTCCAACAACTACTCTGGGGTCGACTTGTCATTTAAGCTTTTCACGTTGAAAGCATCGGAGGAACGCTCTACACTCCCTACTGTCACTCATTTTCATCTTATTCCTTTTCATCCACACATCTTCGTTTTCTCGTCAGGCTTTCTACTCAAGTCAACAAATCTCTCCAGAAATAGACATTACATGTAATTACTATCATTACGTCAACGTACACAATACTGCTCTTCACACATCAATAAGTGAGACCAAGTCCAATCCACAAGGCGAATTGCAGAGTATGCAGAATTGAAATCCGGAACTTAATATAATCGTAATAATCTATATAAAGCTACACTACTATGTATTCCTTATATTTTATAGCTAAAAGTTAGCGTGACAGGAACAGAGCTACAGAGCACTCACACACAAATTAAACCTGGAGGAACTACCATGTAATTAAAATCTGAGACATTCGTTGACGTTTGAAGCTGTAACGATGATGAATAGCATGAAGCTCCGTCGACAATTTAAAGTAATCTGAATCCAGACTCCTGTTGTGTAATAAAAATTAATCTAGTGTATTTTCTAGTACATACATGTAAACCGTTAAATCTACCATTGGGCCTATCAAAGCTTAGTGAATTTTAAATTAACAAATATTATTACGATCAATTTTACCTGATGCATTTCCACAGTCGTAATGAAGGTATTTTGGGTATTTGCTACAGGGGGAGCAAAAGTGTTGAACGAGTTGGGAACCGGGAGAATTCCTTGACTAGTCGGGTTGTATTCTTCCAAGTCTGCAAAACAATCAAACAAAAGTCTTTATAAGTTATAACCTTATAACATACAAAATGCAATTCACCACAGGCAATTTAAGAATATATATATTATAATAACGCAACAAATTATAAATCGTTATTGCCCTATTATGAAATAACGACTACTGTTTCCCAGTAATTTTCTACTATAAATGCGTCATCGCGTTTATTGTTTTCGATGGTTCAGAGAACCGAGAGAAAAACTTAATATCGCGATTCTAATTAGAAATGTCGAAATAGTCAAAATCGTGATGCTTTACGGTATCTGACTGACACTGACATCCCATAATCCCATTCCAAGCAGGTCATGTCTCTCAAGGAAGACAAAGTCACCGCCTATTGTATTTAAGAAATGCAGCCGTTCAGCCCCTCCCACTCATATTTACTAACATTTCGGGTTGATTGAGACTTTTTTACGAAATTCCTTTTCTATGCATTCAGGGGCAGGGGTATCCAATACTTTACCAACCAACCAACAACCAGCTGCTTCTTACCAGTAATTTCTAGCACGTTACGCCCAAAATGCCATTTTGACACCTAAATTGCCCATTTTTAGAATGATTAATTATCAAGACATGTTTCTTCGGC
The DNA here is from genome assembly GCA_019776145.1 of Harlomillsia oculata. Lineage (NCBI taxonomy): Eukaryota > Metazoa > Arthropoda > Collembola > Entomobryomorpha > Oncopoduridae > Harlomillsia > Harlomillsia oculata. The sequence continues at coordinate 12,726 of JABASF010000622.1, forward strand.
TTTTTAAAGAATCAAATGAAAACCGAAAATGGTTTATCTTTTTCTAGCTTCAGGCTATAGGCTAAACAAAACTGTAAGAATTATAAAATACATTTAGAAGATCTGCTTGATTAATTCCATACCCGGAAAAGTTCCTTCTGGAGTTTGTAATTGTAATTCATACTCACACTTATACAGACTACAGACACGCACAACAGCTTGAATCGCGCAGTAATCATGAAAACTAACCTTTCAAAAAGCCATTAGCATATGAGCTACTTGACAAGAGAAATCCATCATCAGTTCCGATGGAACTGAGGTTGTCACTTCCGGACGACCCGGAACTGCCGCAACTGGATCCTGCCGAACCTAAACTACTCCCACTGTAACGTTGTTGTTCAGGATCTCCGGCTTCTATGGCCACTTTGTGCTGACTCTTCTTCACACGGAATGAGGGAAAGGACACGAGCGGCGCAATCGGCGGAGTCACAGGTTTACCCTGGGCTGGAGCCGGGCGGGATTTATTCATCCCACCAACTGTAAATTAAAACAAAAAGTCCAAAAATTAATAAATAATTAAAAACTAATTCTCCACGAATCCTGATCCGGAGGGAGACAAGGATATCAAATGCACTGACTTTCAAGATCAAAGCTTGAATATACGCAGAATCAGGCGTCCACATGCACCTTTCAGCTGAATCTGACAAAACTCAGATAAGAACTATACAATCGTTTATTCAGTAATTAGCTGAACCTTCGTCGTCAATTTATTGAGATAAACATCTTACTCGTTTGCTTTCCATTGGTCGTAAACAAATCGTACGACACTAGTTATCCAAAGCCGAAAAAGTATGACACAGTAACAGGTATCTCAAATGACAACGCATAATGACAATCAGATGACACGACATAATCGTTGTTCGTGATACAAGTCCGCTGTAGCGTATGCTTACAAAATACAAATGAAGCTGAAAGATCTGTCATCGTACTTTACTGTTTGAGTAGAGACGCAATAAGTTTTTCCTCATTAGTCCTTTAACCCAGGCATACGCAACGGAATTTTGCCATGTCACAATAAAGAATAAACTCATGGAAGATTAAAATGCACAGGTCATGTTACACTATAGCTGTCACGTCCAATTTATCCTCAATTATAATGGGTCATGGAGATTTTCATACATTTTGCAAGCAAGGAAAATGAATAAGGAAACTTGAGCCGAGTGCGAGTGTTGAGCGAGAGGATAATTCATAATCACGTATTTATTCCCCCACACAAAAACGTCGACATGAGAAACGACGATGTTAGCACTAAAGCATCCACTTTAACGTCGTGTCGTACTTATTACGAGCTCAGATTACGGAAAGTTTATGTTAAGTTAAATTCAATTAGGACCTTGTTTTAACAAGTGAGATTAGAAATTCCTCGTCTCAGCAGACTCTGCCATTTATGTAATCTTATGTAACATGCAATTTTCACCCAACATTGCTTTACATTGCAAAGTGTAAACACAATCAAATCAAAATCCAGTTTCTATTATGCTTAAGACATCATTTCCATTTCCATCTGAATCTGTATTCTGTAGCCACTGCTGCCATGCACATGTTCCAAAAACCAGATTCCAAATGAACTGTTGTATTGATGCCGATTCGCACAGTACCACAAGGTCGTTAATGATCCTGTTTAATTTGACTCAATCACTGTATCATAGTAGTGCAATCGTGAAATTCAGTCAAAAAATGTTCTTGGGATGAGATATACAAGATACAACATACTACAAGTCATTACTCTCATTATGGAAAACGTGTATAACAGACATAATCGTATACTCAATCACTGTAATTATTCTTAAACGTCGCGTTACCACATGAAAGACAAAATGTAAGTCTGAAATGGAATGGTAGATATTGAAAGAGCGTCAAGCAAGAAGCAACCATATTACAGAACAGGTGCCGTTACGTTAGGAAATGGAAATCTGAGAGTCTATAAAGTGTCATTCATGCGATGATGTCACCGTTCTCAAAAATTCGTATTGCTGAACATTTCTTGAAAGGCAGTTCAAGTGTATACTTTCAAGAAACGTCCATAAGATGAGCAAACATCGTTTTGAAGACGTCAAACAACGGAATTCTCATTGCATGTAGTACTTCAGGTACCCTCACAGTCCTCGGCGCTCCATGACTTTGTCCACTTGTCCAATAACTTTCGTGAACAGCATCAATGCAGAGCATAAAAATGAAGACAACCCACAACCACCGCTGAGATTCTAGAAAATACCTTGAAGTCCTTTCGTTTCGGACAATGGGAAGCCAACAGTTCAAAACGTTTCATGCGGGTATGTACAGCATACAGGTACAATCGTACACATCAGCACGGAGAAGATCCAGTATATAAGCTATTTCAATATCATCCCACCAACGTCAAAGGTTTGATGGTCTGAGTCTGAGTCTGACATCCAAGATTTGGAGCAACAACACGGTTACATTCATTACATGGACTTTTTGTAACCTTTCTTCTTTCTGTGACAAAAGAAATTCTTCTTCTTATGTAATAATATAATACTATTAGGATTTTCCCTCCTACGACTAGAAGTCGTGTAAAAAATGAGACGTTCAGGCATCTATTTTAACCCACCCACCACCTCAAGCTCAACAATGAATCCGAGAATGTAATATTGTTGTAACTGGAATTCTATAGGGAGACCGACTTCCTCATGGTCACAGCAGTGCAGAGTGAAAGAGGCACACTTTGAACGCTGAAGTTACCAGCATCCCAAGAAATCTTCGGCCCTCTGGGTTTATAGCAAAGGTGTGGACGATCAAGTGGAAGGCAACAAAAAACCCATCGTAGAGAAACGAAGATGAACTAAAGACTCAACACACATGAGAGGATTGAACGACCGTCCTTCTCCTTCTCAACCTTTTATCGTCATGCACTTCCACACGAAAAAACGCCATGACCATAATAATCAAAATGCTCTTCGTCTTAAGTGCATCAACGTGAATGCAACCAACCATCTTCCATCATCCCCAAAATCCACGATTGACCAATCTCTTTTGAAACCACTAATGCCAAATTCCCGAACCTTTAGAATATATTTACTTCATCTCGGGCGTTTCTCAACTAATCCACGTCAAAATACAAAATAATCAGTCCATATTTTCTTTTCTACAACACAAATACAAAACATTGCCGCATTATTACTCAAACCCGCCCACTGTCCATGAATATAAAATCATAATCATATCATTCTCCTTTCAAATCAGCTACGAAGGAACGCTTGTTCGCAATTTATTGCTGTCCATCGCCCCTAGTAAAACGTTTAGCTTCGGAGAAGCCTCTGGGTAACCGATACGTCAACAAAACAACATTCAATGTAAATGGGTTCCGGTGAGCAAGAAAGCCAAACTTCTTAGACGTACAAAACTTGTCTAAATTATGTCAGTGCAAAGAGACAGGTAAAACAGAAGCATTTTCTTCCGCGTTGCTGATGTCTCGTATTATTTACAACGACAACTCAACGGTGTCAAGTGTCACAAGTTGTGATTTTTGTAGCCCTCACTATGCTTCCTGGCGATCAGTTACAAAGGCCCAAGAGCCGGACCACCTGTTACACAAATCATCTTTGAGCACGACAAAACCGCGGATTTTCTTGTCAAAACTTTAATATTCTTAATCCACATGGCGGAAATGAAGTGAACAGCCATCAAAATCTTGAAGAATGGTTTAAACCAAGATGGAATAAATCATTCAATGCACTACCTTAGCGAGGTTTGAGGAGCTCGACGGTTTAGTAGTCATATAATTTCTTACGTACATTGCATTGTGATTGTGAAACATCTATCATTTGCCATTAGCCCGTATCAAAACTCATTCAACCACTTTAATGCAATATAACAATTCAAAAAAAACTTTGAAATTCTTTTATGCTCACCAGAACGAGTTGCGAAGTTGCAATTGAACACCCGGTTTGAAACTGAGACGAATTTGAAATATGTATTATACAAATCGTTCTGGTACCCATTCCACTCGATGAAAGGCGAATGGACCACTATGTAATTTGCTTAGTAATGAAGAAAGAGTAGTCATCTTAAAGAATTTTTAGAGCCCCTCACCGTGCAAAACCAAACATGGACAAGAACGATGAACCAGTCAAAATATTCTGAAGCAGTCAGTCGCAGTCGCAGTCGTCGCCGTTTTCGTCCTTGTCTCATTGTTACTCGTTGGAAGAGTGAACATGAATCCTTCGTTTGTGTAATCACAAACGCCTCTCGTGCATATTATTAGGTGTTCAAACAACAAACAACCCATCTCTGGCCATGGCGGTGACTAACAACGTCTCTGATCAACATATCGACAGTATAACATTCCCTTGTTATGTTTTATGATAAAAGCTCGTCGAAGAATGACCAAACATCAACAACGCCCATTGAAAGAAAATCTCCAAGCAGCAGCGTTCAAGCTGCGAACATCGAATTTGGACACGTCATTAATTCTAAAGAATTTTAAATCGTACATTTCATAAAAATCCCTTCGGCCAATAAACTAAAGGGCTCTGTGGTTTTTGAAATGATATGGTATACGCTAAAAACTATGAATATGAAATTCTTCTCGACAAAGAAACTAAAATACTTGAAGGCAACAAACAAACAAAATAAAATGTTTAACACAGACGGAAAATGCAAAGTTCACGCAATCTTATCTTAACAGAGCGTAAAGACTTATTGTGCTGCAAGGCAAAAATTCCTGAGTATTGTTCCCCCTTGGTTTCTACAAAAAACGCCAGATCAACTTTACACGTCACATCAAACAAGGGGAAAACCAGGAAAGTGCACTTATCGTAAAATTCACTTTAGCACACAAAAAAATTCTTCCAAGGACATGCGACACCAGTTGCACAAGAGTTAGACCGTCAAATGTCTAAGACACTTTCTTCAGGTTTAGTACAACTCTACATTTTTGTACATGACTCTACGACCCGGCGAAAATGACATTCTGTTTGTTTTGGCTCTTGTCAACATCTTAACGTTATAATGGATTTTTTTCAATACCATAAAGTACAGGGATATTTGGCATACTACAATACAATGAACTAAATTTTTTTCAGGAAGTCTCATTTCCTGCTGATTAAAAATCCAGAGAAAACTTGCATAGGTACAACATTGTTGACACAATGAAGTTGGAATTGAATAAGCAAACAAAAAAGTCAATGAATCTACGAGCGCGAGATCGCATGGAAGATTGGAATGGGAAATGTCGATCATATTTCATCAATTTAAAACCATTTAAGGAATTTCGATCATAAAGCCAAGACAATTTTTTTTACAAAGGATTAAGAAATGTTGATCTGGTTGATTTTCCGCATTCACAAGTACTCGTCTCGGTCTCGACTGTGTCTGTCTCACTCTCTCGCTACTCTGCTCTGGAACAAAACGGGTTCAAAAAGGTCCTCCGGGTGTATTTCTTAAAACAAAAAAATTTGGAACTTTGACTTCAGGATGACTGTAAAAAAAGTAACGTGAAAAGAGCTACTGCTTGCTTTTCGTTCGTAAATTACGGACTATTACACAATCCCGTGCAGTGGAATTGCTCTTTTTTCCAGAACTTAATGACTTTTATAATGGTTCCTCATACAAACTGTAAGTTTCTAAGCTCCGCAGTGCCAAATAACAATGGAGTTTACACAACTCGTCACAACCACGTAGTCGTAGCCACGTGCTTGTGAGAATAGCATACTCACTTTGTAGCAAATTTCGAAGACTAATGGACCGAAAAAACTTGGGAACTGATTTTCTCCGCAAGCCATCTTGAAGGAAATGTTCGTCTTCTTCGTCGTCGAGCTTGTCCACATCGTCAACAAGGACTGACAGCAATGCATTTCGTGTACTCGTGGCATCCTTAGAATTCTTTGTTAACCAATGCTGCTCGTTCGGAAGGTGTTGCAATCGACGAATGAAGTCGTCTTTTCTCGGTCTCTCGAGAGTATGGACATTATTCGGGTATTTTTCTGTGGGAGACGAGAATTGTGCTTTATCACTGGATAGTTCTTCTCCCACCGGCACCGGTGCCAGGTTCCCCTCAGACAAACTCTTGTGGAACAACAAACGTGTTCCTGCTGAAGAGACAGGTTTCGGACCCAAAAAAGATGAAAAAGTGGGTCTTTGAACACCCAGAGGAACATGAGCCGTTCTTTCCCTTCTTCTTGTGTAAACAAATTGAGGGTCTTCGCAACTCGGGATTTGGTTCCGGGACATCATCACAACACTCGTCGGTCTGCTGGAGAAAGAAGCTTCGTCCTTGTCGATTTGCTCTCTTCTCCACTGGGAATTGAGAGAGAACATCACCTCATTGTCATTCGGGTCGGGCAATAAATCAAAGTTGTCACTGTAGCTACGGTAAGACGAATCTCGCCACCCGTTCATCCCATCTGACTCGTGAACTTTGCTACCACCACTCTGTCGCTTTGTACGGCAATTACTCTTCGTTGCTTGAAACATAGAAGCGAGACCTCCCATCGATACTCTTCTGACGGTTGCACTGTTCGTATCTACAGCCCGGCCATTACTACTATGACCATTGTTAACCGACAATGGACGCATCACGGACTTTACTCCATTCTTGTTCTTGCTGACATTCCGATTCGTAACGCTTTTATCAAAATTAAAGAGCACAGAACTGCCGCCACGTCGATTCGTTCGTAATCGAATCTCATCTCCAGGAACTGTTATTCGCTCATCGGTTCTTGGTTGTTTGGGTGGTAGGGACGTAAAACAGTTCGTGGCTTTAACAAATGGCATCTTTGTAAAAACAGTAACGTCTTAAATGATTTATAGAAACCAAATAATATAGTCCAGAAATATTTTTCCGTTCATCCAAACAAAAAACCGAACAAATTTTCGATGTACCGTCGTATGTATGGTTCTACTACCTTCCTATTAGCTATTATCACCTTATCACTTTTAATATGTACCTCCGCTTCGTTCGTTCCTTGCACTATCTTTTTGATTTACGACAAGCTTTTTGATCTTGCAGCTGGGGGACTGACAAAACTTCAAAACCAAACTGGATCCCTGTATATTGCACTCGCCAGAATTTGTTTCATTCGCATTCAATCATCAGTAAGCAGTGCAGTTTGCTCCGCATATGTCTCTCCACACGAGTGATCTGTCATCAAAATAACAAAAAACCGAAATGGCATGCGTACAAGTACAGTTCACTGCAAACTCGATAACAAAAAATGTTAAACCCGAGAATCAACTTTGGCTGGGGCAAATGGGTGAAAGATACGATGCACGCATAAGCCAAAAAATTGCACCTCTCAACATCCAGTTATTTATACGACCAAATGGAATTAACTTTATGCACTCATCCATATGCGTTATGTAAGTTGACACTTTTCGACACCTTTATGGTCCTCGAAGCACTCAAACATGCACACGTTTGTGTTTCATTCACGTTTTCAAGTTGCTCAATCAGCACAAAAAACTTCCTTTTGCTTCATTTTTTGCACGTGGTGTATTCTTCATTCGAAAACGTGACACTCAGAAACTGATGAAAGCAACCTCTAAATAATATGTTTTTCTGTAAAGTAGAGTTTCAAATTTTCAAGAAGTTGTTAAACCGTTGGAATCTCGGCCACTAAGAGTGAAATGACCGCTGTTTTGAAATTCATTGAACAGGGATTACACAATACTAGATGTGGATTTTCTAAAATCGTTTGCATAAACATGCACATTCTGGGCACAAACAGAACAGGTTTATTATAACTTATAAGACAACTTATTTCTAAGCTTTAAGTAAAAGTACATGGAAAATGTAACAGAGATTTCTGACAATAGAAACAGATTCACCATTCACTTCACATTTGTGCACACAACTTGACTGTTTCACTGCTGAGAAGTGACTAAGAATGAATTTTCATGCACACGCATAAACAACGAGTTTTTCAACTGCTCAGTTTCAAAAACTACACCTAGTTGAAAGGCTCAAGAAGGAGGGATCAGTTCATCCACATCCTCATCTGATCAACATACGCCTATATACGCAGCTATTTTCTATCCTTTGCTATTGCTCCTGGCTCAATACCAATTTGGGTTAAATTTAGCCACATAAATATCCAAGCAGACTTGCAACTCAGGAGCACATCTTGGAAGTCACTGGACTCGTCATTCTTCCACAACCGGAGAAGACGTTTCAAGATCTGGTTCCTTCCCTTCGCTCTCATGAGAAACAAATAAACTTAAATGCCAGGCATGTCAAACACGCCGATGGATACGTTCTCCGGAAGGCTGATTATATAATCATCATCATCCTCTGATGATTATTACATGAAAGAACTACTACGATGGGTCCTGGTCACAGTTGTCCGGTATTTAAAAGGCACAAACGAACGTAAAAATTCAGTAAGCAAAACACTACAAACAGGACATCACTTTCCAATTCTCTTCCTTCCGGTAATTTCAAATGGCCCCTTATACTACTGCAGATCTCCCGATGCCCTTCTGCTTTATGAAGGGTTATTCGGTTCATTAATCGTCTTCATGCAGGAAACTTTCGATTGACGAGGTTCAAAAAAGGGTAAACGAGATAGGCAATACGAGACAGGATACGAACGAGAACCTGTCGTCTTGTCACATCTGTTCTGTTCACAAACTCATAATTTTTCAGTATCAATTTCTCGCTGATGGAGCATATGGGTTTCAAATGGCTAGGAGTTAGGAGTTCTTTGAACGAGATCTGATCACAATCTTTTCACTTTTGTCTTGAGAACTCAAACTATACATAACGATTTAAAATCAAAAAGTGTTAAATAAAATATTTAATTCTTCTGGCGTTGATTGTTTGTTAAAGTAAAATCTGCAATTTGACACGGAAATAAAATCTTCGAACAAGACTACGACGCAGCAGCAAAAATTGCAAGTGAGCTTTCAACACCTTTTCGTGACATCTTTCTACTTTCTTTTCTGAAGAACAATGACATTTAAGGGAAACTATATTACGTTATTATCATAGGCTCGTAACTATAATATAGCTGTCGTAACTTTCAAGTTTTAACTACATCTGCAACTATAGTCAGTTCTAATGTTCTCGGAAGAGAAGTAATTTCCTTTTCCGTCCTACAGCAAAAGGCACTCTTCACTTCCAGAATGCAAATTCGTTACGTTTGTTTGCCTGGAGAATTGTTCATTTTACTTCCGTCCAAACGTGAAATCACGAGAGATCTCAGAAAACTGATGCTTGTGGATGATACATTATTGGTATTTGCACCGAACTGCTGTAATCTGTTTCAAGTGATGAGAGTAAGGTTACAGTGAACAGAAATCACTCACACACAGCACAAATTCGTACCGTTGTTGCATGCACGTAAGTTTTAAGAAAGATTGAACGATTGAGGTGCAATTACAAGTTACAACAAAATTATGGTCACTCTCTTTGGTCATCAGCGTCTTGGAAAAACATAAAGCGTGACACATTTACCAAGTCACCCCAATAAAAAACAGAATATTGCATATTTCTTATATCATGTTGCAACATGTAATAATGCTAACAATCATAAAACGTCTACGAAAGTAAATCGCAGTTCCCTAGCACAACATGCAATAAAGCTTTCGAGAAATGTAAAACAGTGTATCTTTGTCTTATCGAATGTCGACGATTTTTCTCAGGTAACTGTATTTGAGATTACTAAGGAAGAGAAGCCACTTTCAACTACGTTCACAGGAAGAAGGAAACAAACTGCCGGCATGCAACAGAGATTGCTTATAATATGAGCAGTAAGAGAAAATCCAAGTTGCTCCTGCTTAGTTTGGCGTGGCTAATAGATCTTAAGACACAGACCCCCTTGCCGTTAGTTCCAAAAGTCCAAGATATTCACTCTCACATGATTACCTCACATTGTATAGTATTGTAATGTCAGACAAGTCACTTTCCATACTGGAGATAAAGTGGAAAGAAGCAAAGTGAAAAACACCCCGTGCGTCTCCATTGGCATTTTAAGGGAAAACGCCCTGGAAATCCATATTTGGCTGGTAACTGATTCACTCCATGCCGTGTGCCCGCCTTGTTGTTTTCCAACAGCAAAAATCCACATTTGATGAGTCTTCATGATAATGGACTTCGTTCCGTAAAAATACAGTCTCATCCGTCGTAATTCCACCCGGTGGGATTCTTTCAGCTCATTTCCGACTTCACGAGTCGAGTCGTTCTTTCGACATGCCATTCCACTATGTGTACCTAAAACTTCCTAAGCTAGCGTTCATTTCGATCCATCAGGTTCTGCTCCTTCATCTTTTCCCTTTTACCGGAAGTCAACGGAACAGGAACGTCAACCAGCACACCACAAAAAACATACCCCGAAAAATGTATCGCATTGAGCGAGACGAAATGTAACGGTGTGATGTACGAAAGAAATCAAATTGTGATTTATGTTAAAGCTAACAGGACAGAATGACCCGATAAAACCATACTTATATATTTCCCATTTCACGATTATGCATTGACTTTCGTCGTAGTATTAATCGCCGTGTCCGCGGCCTTCTGAAATATCATACTGAACATGGCATGATCACATGAAGTAATCGTAAAGTTTTCTTGAGAATACTGCCATTGCTGTGTCTCGCGCATTCATCACTCCCCACGTAAATGTTTTGCTACAGTTACAAATTCCGGTGTTAGTGTCTTCCTGGAGGCGGTAAGGGACATAAGACATTTCATCTCATAAGACTTTCTTCTCACATCTCATCTCGTTAATCTTTCCACTGTTACTTGTTCTACGGCACTAGCTCCAAACATCGGTTCTTATTTTTCGTCTTTTCCAAAAATGGAACCGCAAAGTGAGGAAAAATCTTTTCCTCCTGCTCCATTCGAAATTATGTCTTTAATACCCTGAAACTGCTTGGGTTGGGTCATTTGGCCACAAGTTTAAAAAACAGGTGCTGAGGCATTTTCTCTCGAAGTTAACATTTGAATTTCAAGTAAGCATTGTCTTAAAAATCAAATCACCATAAGGCATAGAATCTAAATGCAGTAGCACAATGCACTACTTCTCAAATTGATTGCCATTATAGTACTATTCTAAACTACAACTGTACTGCGAAATCGCATTTGATTCTCAACGGTTTTGTGCCGTCATCGGCCAAATAGCTTTTTGAAGATAACGGCATTTCATTTTTTTGCTGTTAGTTTTCGTTGGCTCTTTTGGATCCCCGAGGAGAAAAATCAAGTTTAGCTTCGACTTTTAGCACCGAACAATAGAGACCAAATGGCTTCTTTGCACCAGTGGGATTCCATGAAAAGGTGAAACAGGAATGGCAAGTTTTCCTGTTACGATTCCAGAGTCTTTTCGCAGCAAATTATCAACAAAGGAATGACGGCGACACCCCATCAAAAAGTCAGAGGAAATGGAATGGTCCACATTCAGTGGCAGGACACACAATGACACGTCGCTGAGCGAACCAGCGAACGAACGTGTCAATTCGCTCAGTTCATTTGAGGAAGAAAGAAAAAAATTGACCAGGGAAAAGGGAAGAGTATACACTTTGCTCACGCGTTGTCGACATCGAAAAAGCACTGTCGCGTTGACTCCACTATTCTACTGTCACAAAAGTATCATCATCCAGCACCACCACAGGCAGAGTCGTCATCATCATCATTATCGTTAGATTACCTCACGAATCCTATCTGTGCAGAAACCAAACAGCTCTTCACAATATAAAGAATTCCTTTTTTCTCATTTATCCTCTCCAGCAATGATTTTTCTAGTTGGAAAAAGAAAGAAATTCCTCATGAGATTTTTACCATGTTCTTCACAATTTTGGCTCGTTTGGCAGGATGAGACGATCACTTACGTTACGAAAAAAGGCACGAATTGGCAATTGGAAATGATCCGACTAACGTCTTCATAAAACTTGCTTCCGAATATTGCCCGCACCAGCGCAGAGTCTCAAGACATTCAGATTCCACCTTCAGATAGGGAAAGCTTTCCAGATAAGCATTTGCAGATACGAGCCTATTAACGCGTACGGACGGATTTATTTGATGTTACTTTTACTTCGTAATGCAAATGTACGATCGTCTCCACGCCCAAGAAAGATCAACCTGCCAAATCTCACACTCCCACATAATGCCTAATAGGAAAATAAATTGGGATAACGAAATCCCTTGTAAAGTAAAATCGAATTTTCCAGATTTTTTCAAATCACAATTTTAATGCTTTAAGTCATTTAAGTGTTAAGTCAAACGCCAAATACTACATACAGTACTCAGTCAGACGCCCGTGTCCATGAACTCACATCTTAACAGTGAATTATTGCATTATGCCAAAATCGCCAACATGCTCTGTTTAATGTGCTCAAACAGAGTAATATAAACTAAACGAAATAAACTACGGCTTAGTACTTTTCGCCAGTTGATGTTTATAAGAAAAGCTACGTTTTTGTTGTTTATATTCGTTCATGAGTCTAAAAAGCCCTCCTGAGTTTATGAACCCAGTAAGTTGCTGTTTTTGTATTAAACAGTTCCGCAATTTCCATGAAAAACAAAGAACAAGCAGCAAAAGTGGATCACAAAGACACGCCCCACTTCCCCCATATCCATTTACCAATAAACAGTGAACTTATCTCAAAAGAAGTTCCGGTTAGAGTTTTCCCAGCCTTTCAAAGCAAATGACAGCTCCACTTATTTATTCCTAGTTTCACCTTCATCTCATTCACCAAGTCTGTATACTTATTCACCTGCTCACCACACTATCATTTGTCATCATTCCGAATTACGAACATTAATGAACTACCTCGCTGGCATTTGTTAAAAGTTGGTTCAGGAACTAAATCAATCTTAAGAAAACCGATATTAACTAACAAATCTCTGTAGTAAAATTATTGCACGAAAACATTCTAAAGAACGAAAAGGTTTATGACTTTTGTATCCTGCTACGTCCTCCTTTTTAGGGACACGAAATAAAGAAGACTTTACTTGCCTGTAAACTGTGACCAACGCCCACGGTAACTTCCTATACAGAGAAATACGACGGATTGTGACGACAAAAGACTTTAACGAACGTAACTTTTTAAAAGTTTTAGCATCTGTCATCGACGACGTCGACGAGTCAACACGGGTATAATGCAAATAAGGAGTGTTGGAGTTGGAAATGTTTGTGCACAAAAAGGGTCAGGGACGCACAGGCTCAGGCCACAACAACAGTCTCGAAATTAAAAAATTCACACAGATTAAAGCCGTACTGCAATAATGTCGAATGAGCCATGACATGACACAACTTATGAGCAAAATATTTCCATGTATTTATCGCAGAAGTGTCAAATCCGTGCGTATGCAAGTGCCAATTGTACATACTGTTAATTAGCACTAGAGTTCGTAAATTAACATTTACATAAGGAAACAAATCTTCTCATACTACACATATAAGAAAGCTTTTATGCTAATTATTATCGTCACAGTCACTCTGTGAACAAAGCCCTACTTAACAGTAATTTGCTCCTAAAAGGTGCAGTATGTCAAGCATCATGTTTGTGATATCAGTGACTGACGACGTCGCTGATTCCAATATTGGATGACACTACTTGCTGGTAATTTTGAAGGAATTTGGCTTTAATACTCAGAACTTCTCATCAACGAAGGACCAACATCTTATTTTTAATGAGCCGTACTAAAAAATCGATCCCTGAAGTAGGCAACTTGAGAGCTACCATCGCATCGAAGACAAGAATTTCTCAAAAGTCAAATGTTCAATGCAACGTGCAAAGATTTACTAAATAGCATGCTTGATTTTGGGGAAGATATATAAATATAATGGTACTTACAGTACGTCAGTCAGTAGTCAGTACTTTCAACATTTGCAACCGAGTGTCCAAATCCAAAGTCCAAAGGACCATGCTAGAAAGATGTAAAGGTGATAGGTTATACAAGTACGAGCCCAGTGAAGATTCGTCAATCTTCAGGCTTCAGGCGAGAAGGTTTCATTTGGACAACAATGATGAAACACAAATAATGACGTTCCAACCTTCCAACTCGCTCTCATAGTACTAAAACCGTATTGTATTGTACACAGTAAACATTTTCTAATAGTTGCTCACTATCATTTTCGCAGCTGGGTCTCGTAATGTGAAGAAGAGACGGATGACAAACACATATACAAAGTTTTTGCTGTCGTTGTATAGTTGTATTCCCTGTGAAGTGTCAGGTGAGCGCAAAATAAATACCTCCAGCTGAGAAAATTGCTGATATATCACATTACACAACACACCTCTCAACCCTTATTCATTCAGGTAAAAGCATATTAGAAAAGGGGTGAGCAGAACAACTGCAAAGCAGACCATTCTGATTCTCTTGTAATATATTGGGTTGAGCAACAACACAAAGTGGATTACCATCACCATCCGACGTTTGCTTTGCATCTCATATGAACCGTGTGAGGTCAAAGCGAAGAAGAACATGCAATCCTCTCTCGGAACCAACATTATATTATGACTTGGGCGTGGTGGCATCATCATTTTAAGCGAAAGAGTTTTTTCTGGAGAAATACTTATTAGAAACCCCGAAAAATCCGATTCTTCAACATTACGTCTGTAAGTCGTCCCTGCAACAATACTTGTCTGTGAAGTAAAGTAATTTGTGAACCTGATTTAACAGTAAAGTATATGTTACCAAATCAAAAATTTGCCACTGCGTGACTGGAACCGGCCTAGGAAAAAGCATGACTTAAAATCCCAAGTAGCAAAAAACTGTTCAGTCAATTCCAAATCAACTGAACAACAAGTAACGTACGATTTGCTCTACACGTGGTGGACTTTATTCTTCGAGTCGTGCTGAGAAAGATTTCATGCACGGATGGTTGCCCACGTTAATTGTATTACATAACTTTGAAACTACGCGAAAGGGAAGCATCGATGCACAAATCAACACAAAGAATTTTCCATATAACAACCATACTAAGCCATACGTTGAAGATACCAAATCCTACATGATTCCATTTTAAAAGTCCTTTTGAACACACGCACGTTGCCCGTATAGCGCTGTTGATCATGCAAAAGGTGTACCAAATTGTGAATTGGTAAGGAATTATCAAAGAACATCGTGTCGTGGTGCAACTGTTCTTTTCCGGTTAGACCGTGTGCCGCTGAAAACGCTGGTTCAGAGGAATAATGTTTCCAGCATAATTACAGTGTGTGCTGTTTGGCCTTTTAGTTAACGAAGTAACGATGCTTGAAGACGACGATGATGATCCTATTTACAAATGCAGGATGAGTGCCATCAACTGTTTCCTGTGCCCAGGCCGTATGGTCTCCGTCAAAAACGAGCCCAAGCCCTGATCACACGCGTGCACTTTTGCCTGTTCATTTGTACATGAACGTGCACAACGTGCAGTATCTTTTCTCGAGAGCTAAAACAGCTTTGAACTTGCATAAGCCTCGCCCTTATGATAAGATAACTCCGTGCATGCAACTCAATTTTGGGAGAAGCTTTTTCTAATCCAAATAGCTGGTTAGGTTTCTCCAACCCTAAAATATAAAGCTTCCAAAAGGTTCTATATCCACATGATGATTTCTTGTGAAGGAAGGAACCAAGAAACCAGGGTGATAATGATAAAGGTTTGTCGTATCGCGTTGCCGCAAAGGAAGAGTAAGAGTAATTTGATACCAAATCTGACAAAGTCGCAAACGATACCTCAATATTCCTGAATTTGTTAGAATGAAGGACCACCTTGAACTTGAAGATTATAACGGCTAAAGGCACTTGAGTTCACGGCGACGACGATGTCTCGAGACCGAGACAGTGAATGACATGAACACAACTGTGTGTCATTTGGAGCCACCCGGGCGCGGCAACACAACCATTTTCTTTTCGAACTCTTACATTGACGAAATGAAGGGACCTTTAGTAAATATAAGGATTGATTCCCTCTTTGATAGAGACCAAAAGGGCTGTAAAATGACGGAAACCTCGCTGCATTACTATGCAAATTAAACTTCCGCTGAGTTCATAACTTATGAGAAATAAAGAGGAACCGCAAAAGAAAACCTCGTAAGTTGATATCCTGTTCCCAAAGCTATTAGAAATCAAACCAAGAGTGAAAAACCCGGGTGAAAAAGAAAAGCGGAAAAGGGGGAAAGACGGAGTGAGCAGCAGAAAAGCTGATTCGATTTCTCAAAGTTTTCAAGGGAAGAACATATAAGGGTGGAACTTAGCGCGTCTTCGACACACAACGTCTAGTTTTCTTTCATCTAGTATCTAATACTTTTCCCTTCAGAACCAATGTCAGAAGGCAGAATTACTAGACGCACACGCGAGAGTAGCGTGTTTCTATGAATTCAAAACCACTGCGGGCACGGACATATGCAACATCATTTTGAGTAAATCTGGTGATGGATCTTAGAAATAACGCACTCAAGACGACAAGAGGGTAGGGGAAAGAAACCTTTATGGTTCTAAGGACTTATCTCCCCGTACTCACTTGGCCCATTCAAACTTCTTCTTTTGAGTACGTTTTTGCGGTTCTTATTCAAGAATATTGCCACGATCCGTTTCTTCGTCCACAGTTGCACTTTTTGTTGTCATTTGGGTTCCATGGCGCACTTGACTTTGCCATTTCATGTGCGAACGGACCGGAGAAAACTTAACAGATTTGAGGCTTTTGCGTCTCCCCCATGAAATAAAAGGAAATGGAACGATCAAAACCATCAACAGTAATGTCAACAAATCCCTGCTAAGAAAATTGAAACCGAAGCTATTGAGTAAGTTTACGAAACTAAAGAAATATACATGCCAAAAACTCTATAAAAGTTCAAAATTTTTCTTTCCAAAATAACACCTTTTCAAAAATTATAATACTGAATGCGTTCAACATCAACATCACATCCCACGAAAAATCGAAGCACATCAATAAAGCCCACCTAGTGACACACGCCGTGAAGAGAATGATTTTATCTTTGATACTGAATGAATTCAGACCATGTCAAACTCAAACCCTCAAACCTGACTTCATCAGTTGTCAGTCAATGCCACACATCAGACGATTTTTCACCATTTTAACACCTCACCCGCCGGTACAGGTAATTAAAGAATGGGTGGACATAATAACCTCACGATTCCATACGGAACCGAAATGTTAAGGGAAACTGCACCTTCAATCATCCAGCCATAAAAGTACTGTTCACTACTTCAACGTGTCCTCCAAAATGTGCCGCCTCCGCTCTTTCAAAATGGAATATTAGATTTACTACGGGAATTCCGGCCGGCTTTACAAAAACAGTACGTAATTACACCAGTGTCATCGTAAAAATTATTCGCCTTTCCGTTGGTTTTTGAATGACCTCCACGGGCCACTATAAAAAATCCTATCTTCTTCTTCGACGACATCCTTTCCTAGTAATTAATAGCAGCACGTTTCCCTATCCGTTAATCAGATCCTGTCCAAACCTCCAAACGTACAGTGACAATCCGACACAGACAAAATGACAGCACACACCACCACCCTAACCAAAAACCAAACAACGCGAACTCAAATGACGAAGGTACCAACAAAATTCACAAGTATAATTTATCAAGTATACTTTACATCAGAAGAGAGCCACCGTGACCAAAAAATCCTCCGGGCCATATTTCAGGTGGCCATTAGGGTCATGGGGAACGGACAGTAGGATCAGCTTGGAAATCACCACATCAAATCCATCCTTATCAAACGCACATCGCACACCACAGAGACTTTACTCCTTACGCCTTGTACGTCGCGGATAAATTTATCATTGTATCAAGCGCCTCGTCACGTCTGTCGCCACAGCCCAAAAGACGGAAGAGACACTCGGCTGCAGTTAGTCCTGCTTTCGGACGAACCACCAACAGTTCTACAATAGGACTCAAATCCACTTCGGTTGGCTTAAGAAAACAATAGCAGAGCCATTATAGTATCACACAAGAGAACAAGAAACGACGAACAATGCACAACCGCTGTTGGGTCCTTTGATGACAAAATTCAAATATTCACAACCATCATGGAACCATGGGACTTACGGACAAACTAAAGTGTAGACATTTCCGAGTGGAACCATTTTACCTTCATATCTCAAAAAGTCGTTGCCTTATAAGTACAAAAATACAAATCCAACAATGTAACGTCTGTTCATCTTCATGATTTTTAAGCGACTGTAATGTACGGAATAGTATGCAACAAAAAATTCAGCTTTTATATTCTTTCCTGAACTTTTTAAAGAATAGATGGTATAGTGACGGCCATTACGAACCCAGCACAGCATTACATACTCCAGAAAAAGTCACAGTCTTACAGTCTGCATAACATTTTGAACATCTGTAAACACATTATAAACGGATTGGTCCACTTGACACGCTGCAAGCGTTCAAGCAGAAAAGGCATTTAGCGTCTTTTTCACATTTTTGAGAAATATAAGTACAAAAATACAAATCCAACAATGTAACGTCTGTTCATCTTCATGATTTTTAAGCGACTGTAATGTACGGAATAGTATGCAACAAAAAATTCAGCTTTTATTTCTTTCCTTAACTTTTTAAAGAATAGATGTTAGGCTGTTGAGCTGACGGCCATTACAAACCCAGCATTACATACTCCAGAAAAAGACCTTACATACAGTCTGCATAACATTTTGAACATCTGTAAACACATTATAAACGGATTGGTCCACTTGACACGCTGCAAGCGTTCAAGCAGAAAAGGCATTTAGCGTCTTTTTCACATTTTTGAGAAGTAAGGAGTGGCATTGAAAAATCATTACGAGCAGTTCTTTCCCAAAATGCAGTATTTTCAAAACCATTACAAGGGGAAGAGAGAAATGCAGTTTCCTTCATTGAGATTTCTTGTGTGTGCAATGAGAAGTAAGGAGTGGCATTGAAAAATCATTACGAGCAGTTCTTTCCCAAAATGCAGTATTTTCAAAACCATTACAAGGGGAAGAGAGAAATGCAGTTTCCTTCATTGAGATTTCCTATGTGTACAACGAGGTACCTTCTGGCTCAAACTTTTGTCTACTTCTATGTTCTATTACTTTATGGTACAAAGTAAGCAAAACAAACTCGACTTACGAAACTTTCCTGAACAGGCGCATGCACGAATTAAAATCCCGTTGTGTTACCGCTTCGTTGTTCCTGATATCCTGCTAACTCCAAAAATGAACAGAATCCATATCGCAAGCAAAGAAGAACGACTGTTGTCTTTGAAAACTAAACTCCAACCACCTTTAGCAGAACTCGTCATTTTGCCGCGAGAAGAGCAAGTTGCTGTTGAAAAACAGCGACCATTCAACCCTAACCACTACATTCCATTAACTCACAACACCATTACCAAGAAATGAATCCTGAGAGGAAGATTTACCCATGTGCCACTGTCACTGTGCTGTGCGTCCCAAAAATTTGCACATGTGACAAAAGACAAAAAAGAAGTTCTGAGGTTCTGACATCCCATTTTTAAGGCTTGGTCAACTTAAATTAGACATCCTAGTAATAGCAATATTAAGCATAAAGGGGTGGCTTGGCAGGACGTAGAAGACATCACGATTCTACGTTTTTAGTCCGTGTCGCCCAGCGTATCATTATTTTTTGTCGTTTCTAAAGTCATCTAAGTACAGCACGAGAATCACACTGCAACAACTACGACATGGAATTAGAAATATACGCAATAGTCGTCTCCGATTGGACAAGTGACAGACAATGAGATGCAGCAGCTACTGATGTCACTTTAAAAAACAATCGCATTCCTCATTCCTTCACGGCTAAGTTGACATCAAAAGTATTGCATTTTTTATAACACAGACTTTCAGAACCTTGAAATATGTAATAAAGTTCCAAGCGTCACATGCACATTCTTAGCGATTAAATTTTTTAAACTATTATTAAAGATTTCAGGAACTATAAATAACAGAAGTACTTATACAGTGGAATGTATAGTTGCTGGCGACATTAAAATTCAAGGACACGGCATTTGTTGACAATTTTTTGTCAGAAGCAAAACATTGGCTCATTACATTAGCCATTTCAAAAACAAAAAACATTCAATATTTAAAAGTCTCAAGTGAAGACTTGGTTGTGCTGTGACGCTGTGAGTGCATAATTTGATCTCTGATTTCACAAATAAGCAATGAAAGACACTCCACGACTTCCTCCATTCACCAAAATCCTTTCTCTACATATCTACACCACTCCAACAACGTCAGGAAAAAGGCACAAACAATTATTTTGACGACGTCATGCAAATCGTTATTGTGTCGCTGTGGGAAAAGCAGTTATGCAATTCGTCATAAAGGGAGACTGAGACTGGATATCATGGTACATGTGTGTATACGTGACTTTTGCAACGATAAGAATGGTAATAAAGCATAGATGGAAGTGATGACATGTCATTCGGGACTCATTTTACAGGCACAGGACAAGGAGCCAAGCTGGCTGCAGCAAACCTCGACTCAAATAAACAACCTTTTCTTTTGAGGTGTCTTTTCTACATCGTTGAAACTTACACGCTTTAATACATTTAAGAGCCATTAAGTAATAATGGCTAAAACATTAAAACGTGGTATCGTAAAAAACTCAAGGAAAATTTGCTACCGTTCCTCTGTCACTCGTTACGGTTTAATAAAGATAAAACGGCCATTTCATTAAATTCTCAACATAAACTCTGAATAATAGTCATATGCCGATACTGTGAGCTTAACGTCTTACAGTATTCGGAAACCGTGGGACGATGTCGTTTCAACCTTCCAACCTTGACCTCAAATGTTCTGACTGGCCAGCGGAGTACTGTACTGACAGAAGAAACATAATAAAGAACAGTTTTGTGCCAATGGCCATGTCTATTCGCAGAAGAAAGTTTCAATAATGAAACTTTCTGAAAGTGAACTTCTTCTCCACAGTAAAAATTAAACTGCTCGATTGTCTTGGAGTTCCATGCATTTGAAAGATGGTTTGTTTTTCGAAAATGAAAAAGCGATTATATTGTTATGTTGATGCTGAACTACCAAGAACCGGCAGCACTAACGCCCATACCTGCTTTCTACACGATTCAAAAGCAGTCTTGTTTGAAAGAAATGATAGAAAACAGCAGCATGCGGAGAATGAATGAAACTTGATGCCTTTCCATGGGGGATGTTTCCTCCGTCCGTTCCGTCCGGGTCATTTAGACTCAAATGCTTCTCCACTCGTCCTCTCCAATAGCAATAGCACAAAAAGATTCCCTAAAGTATATTGGTTTCTATGTTATGAATCTGCATCTGGTCTTTTTCTCGTTGTGGTGTGGATGTGGAAATGCGTTACTGTTTTCCTCGAGTCATGTGCCTATTCTAAATTTCTGGAGATGGTTAACATGCACTTTAAGAACCATTTTAGAACAGGATCGAGTTCAAAACCACCTTAAAACGATCTGCATCTGCCCTCAACTTGTAAAGGGAAGCTTATGGGCACACATGGCGACTCCAATTTTACAGTGCTTTTCAAAGCAAGCCAAATGTTTCCATTTTGACTATCTTTACTTTATCCATCAAAAAACTGCAAAATATCAGTTAATATTAACAAATTCCGGGCATCACAAATCACATATTCCTAACCTTTTAAAAATAATTTTTTAAAACTATAAGTAAGATGATTGAATTCATCGTTTGATACTACCGTACATTATAAATAATATTTATTTNGCGATTATGTACCACAAATGCAAACTGAAACTTTGGACTTGAGTCTGACACTCAACATCAAAACATGCTGCTACTCGAACTTATCATCTTAAAACAACTTTTAATCTCTTATTTCCTATGCTTTTCCTATAGTAGCATCAGAATAGTGCTGCGTCAGTGCCAAGTATCAAATCAACAGAACATTACTCACATTTGATGTTGTTCGTCCCATAGTCACATGAGAGATAGCTTGACATTGTAATCTTCGATCTGTTTACAGGCAGTGACGACGACGGGATGCTACCAACAACCAGCCAGCATAATGTAGAGCATTATAAATTCTGCTCCCATCTTCTCTTTTTATATAATGAATTAATGAACAGATAAAGGACATAATCAGCTGATATTTTATAGTTAAAAAACCATGTTCGCAGAAAAAATGATCCGTGAGAAAACTCAAAATCACGTCTGCCCTTCTCTTATGAAAAAAAGTTATGCAACTGTCAAATCCTCACGACTTGCACATTTCCATTACAATTACAAATGAAGACGAATAAGCTTGACTATTTCATACAAATGTCTGAAACGATGGCATGACAAACATCACAAACAAAATTCTGAAGACAATCTTCTCATAATATCAATACGTAAATCTAACAATAATTCAATGACGAACAAAGGCACGCAGGTCGCCGTACACAGTACATCATTCAGATACCAATACCACGTAACCATAATTATTTCCATATCGGAATCGGTGTTCTGTTATCTTTAAAACCGTTTCGGCTATCGTTTGTCGTTCATTTTTGTTTCTGTTCATGATATAGAGCATGAAATTAGAAACCATTTCGGCCTATATAGATCATTATTGCAAGTCGTTGAAACTGTCACCGCAATTTACTAACTTCTGTGACAGACGCCGCAGACAGAATTTCTTATTGCTCCTGTCAAATTAAATGCGTACTGACAGCCAGTGTCATTTACAGAAAGCTGCATAATAATTCGGACCACCCTTTTCATGTACTCCACTAATGCTACAAGATTTTGTTACTAAACATAATCACTTACCAATGAACTGATACAATATTCCATATTTTCACCGTTCTCTGACACAAAAATGCACCACCGGATAAGTAACTTCATGCACTTCTACTACAACTTTACACCGTTTCCAATACAAATCACGACAACCATTACCTCATGTACAAACTTGAACAAACTAAAAGTCAAAAAACGTAACAATTGCGTGATATGATCAATATGATGTCCTTCGTTCAAGTTCAAGCAGACTGTCTGTCTAATTTAGTCGGTGAGTTGCACATAAATATTACGCCAAGAGCAATCGAGCA
>JABASF010000623.1:0-35679 GCA_019776145.1 Harlomillsia oculata
ATTTCTATTTTCAAGCAAGAAAGACACTACCAATATTATATGTGTACTAACGATGTTATCGAGTATATATACCCATGCAATGAAAAGCTTTCAGTTGGTCTGCACTAAAGGGGAAATTTAAAGATAAAAAATGCACACAGAAATGGACAAGTCTTAACGACAAAATATATTATGTCACTGCAGGTTCTGAGATAAAAAGGATGACTTTCCATTTACTACTTGTCACATTCTATCACATTTATGAGAACATGTCGGTGGGAAGTCTAGCTGCGCTGTCATGTCGAAGTAAGTCAGTAAATCACATAGTCGTCGCTGAAATCCTCGAGTAAACTCACCTGCACTTCCTCCACGACAAGCCCTCAAGATAGATTTTGCTTTCCTCTTCACATCTTCCGGGAAGCTTGACTCTTCAATCAATGTTGGGCAGGCAACCAAAGCAAGTACCTGATAATTTAATGCCATTGGCATTGACATTTAAGTTTGAACTTGGAATCATAATTTATGTGTCAAAGCCACAAAGCCTTTCAAAATTCGCTCAAATTGTTTTGTTTCCGAAATTTTCATTTCTTTGAAGTCTTTAAATCTATAAAATAAGTCAAAGTGACTGCGAATAAGGGTAAACTGAACGAACCTGTCTCACGAATGTAATCGGCTTTTGACCCATTGCATGAGCGTCACCAAGATTTGCTTTGATCACCGCTTTGAATGCTTTCCTTTCGCCCTGAATTTGATCAAAAAGCATGTTTCAGTACTACATTACTTTACCTTGACTCATAGCCATAGCATGGAAAGTATCAGAGTGCCCCAGACTGTATTTTAATCTTTATTGTAATTTACCCGGCTCATTTCTTTTTCAATTTCCATGGCTCTTGTAATCACCGGACCTCGACAAGCGTACTCCATTGCCTTAAAGCTTAAAATGTTCGGATTGGTATTGGAGATGGTAATTGTTTTGCTGTTACAAAACTTAGGTTTGTAATGCGTTGGACCGTACACACCTTTTGGATAAAAATCGTAAGTGAGCACATTAGCAACGGTACCAAATCGTAGCACAGATTCCATGATGTCTTATTAGTTGTTATTCTAATGTTCACTAGTGAAATTAATTCAAAATAAGATAGCTAAGTTTTTAAGTCAAAATAATCAAATTTGCATTCGCTAATTTGATATGAAAGCTCCAGGCGACGTGTCTCAAGGCGCCCCACAGTATGTATCCAAACAAAGTGGTTACAGCAAAAGTTCGAATTACAATCGGACCATCCATTTAAGCCATCCGTCACTTTTATGTCAACACAAACACCCAGCAAGAACTTTTCTCGCCAACTTTGCTATGGTGTGAGACTCAGTGATTGTGGGATCACGTACTCCAAAAGAGTAAGAAGAAGGGGCATTTCAAATTAAAACCCTGTATAAGTAGTTTCCATTATTTTCCTTTGTGCCTTTAGATAATTTAGTCTCACTTCGTGAAACATAGTCCAAAATGTATGCACGTGTACTAAAGCTGTACCAGCCTACGTGACATAACTGTTGTAATTAAATTGTTGTTATAATACAAGTAGCATCGAGCATGTCTCGTTGAATAAAACTATGCAGTGATAAGAATTTTTGTTGTGTTAAGCGCGATTAAAGTACGCAATTCTGGCGTTCCGGCATTCTTACAATAATATGCTGATTGACCAGAACTTTGCACTGTAAGCAAATACGCTTTCGTCAGCACGTAACTATACATCTGCAATATCTTACATGCTGGTGTCAATTAACAGTCTATCAATAATGATTCAGATTTATTTAGGAAGCGATTGCACGTTGCGCTGACTCTGTAAGTGATCCTGGGTCAGTTATTGGATAATGTCATCGTAATACACGTTCAGATTCAGACTCAATGAGGATAAGTTTCGGATGGGTTGGGTTTTATATTTACTGCTATCTGAGACCATCCATATTTCATACAGACAAATGATGTCTTTACTACGACTACGGCGTTATGGTTCTTTCGTTCGGGTCTGAATTTCATCTTGCGTCCTTACAAGTGGGAAATACTTTGTGTGACACAAGTCACACAAGTCACGCTGTTCATTGTTCATTTCCACGATGTTGTGTTGTTGGGTAGCCCCACCGTAGTCAATTCAATACTTACTCTGTTGGTATGCTGAATGTTGGAATACACAAAATCGGGTGGCATGTAATGGGGCTACGTGACGAACATCATGTAAAGTTCAAAGCTTGTGTTCCGTCCTTCCGTCTTCCAAAGTTCCACGCCCTTTCCACAAACACGAATTCTGACCAAAAGAGAATAATGACACAATTTCCCGAATGTTGCAATTTCAAAACGAATCAAGTTTACAGGAAGTTATATGGTTAGGGAAGTATCATAAATACGTCATCTTTTTTCCTATCCCTGCCTGTCAACAATAAAATTTAATAGTGTCATTATTGGCCACCTACCCCCCACCCTTGGTCACTTTTCGTCACTATTTCCGCCTACCTACGTTACCTTCGTACCCTTTTTTCGTGACGTATTATGTGATGCTTCCCTTATAGCATCAAAAGTTCTTGAACGAAATATAATAGTGAATACGATAGTATGAGATCTGGACTTTAATAGTACAGTATAGTATTTCTTTATATTAACGTTTACTTCTATAGTAAAGTGCAAGATTTCGTGTTAAAAAATGATAAAAACACTACCTGGTACTGAGGTATTGCTTGAAGTGAACGTTGAGGACAAGTTTGGCTTCCCTGGAAGTAGGATTTCTTAACAGCTATCTGGCATAACAAATGAAAATGAACAAACCCAAGACGTGCAGAATAAAGAGCTCGGAGTTAGGCAAACCACAATATATATACTGGACAAATAGAATCAAACCTCCAAAATACCATACCACGAACCGCAAACTGGAAATAATAGAAATGCTAGTTTCCTCTGACATCATTAGTTTCGTTGTAATTCATGTAGCTTTTATTTGTACTTTTAGTTCACAATAAGATTACACACGATATATAATCACAAAGTTATGATTTTTAGTCTTTCAATATTTTCTCAATTGCTTTTAACTCAGCGGTGAGCTACGTGAAAAATTGAATATCTGATCCCAAATCTTTAAAATGGATTTCTAATTATTGTAATTGCATGCAAGCTTAATACGCCGTGCAGCAGAAGTATACTATAAAATCGATTAGTTTTTGTTTTCATGCACATCTTACGTCACTGTAAAGTTAAAATAATGTTGTTTCAGGAGTACAACTATAGTATATATATACTGTAATAATGCTACGTAATTTTTGACTTGGTGCAGTGGTTTTAGGCTTAGCAACATGAAAGTTTGCTTTCTTCAGGCTTTTATGTATAATATATGTAATAAGCAAATGAATAGTCCGGGTAGTAGTAAACAGGTACAACAATTAGATTATCACAATATCTGGTATACTTATTAGTAGCATAAATGCATTAGTGCCAACGTAGTTTCAACTCAGTCAGTACATCTACTAGCTTTCAAAAATTATGCATCGTCCTTCCAATTCCAAGGGATGCACAGCTCACCATCCGACAAAACTGAATAGTACGTCGTAACCCAAAGTTGCGTTCCCTGGAGAAGTGGGGCAAACTCAGACGACCTTTCCGCTAAGCGACGACAACAGGAGATCATTAAATCTGGTGTCACGTTGTCGTCTTTCTGCAGTGCGATCAAGCCCAAATCTTTCACGCATTTTGCGTGCAAGTCCTTCTCTTCATATTTCTGCCTGAAACCATAAAATCAAAAACATTAACGTTGGTTATAACTATAACTTATAAGAAACGTC
Source organism: Harlomillsia oculata (assembly GCA_019776145.1). NCBI lineage: Eukaryota > Metazoa > Arthropoda > Collembola > Entomobryomorpha > Oncopoduridae > Harlomillsia > Harlomillsia oculata. The sequence goes on from JABASF010000623.1 coordinate 3,802, forward strand.
TATCAAGTACTCCTTGAACTTTTATAGAAGCACGTTGCAGAAAGAACTCAAACCATCCGGGTTATATTTTAAATTACAACAGCCTTCATACTTTTTTTAACAGATCTAAAAAATAAACTTAAAGTTCATGATTTATAAAATGAAATTCCTCGCTATAGGTACTTTGCTTTAAGCAAAAATTGTGGTACATTAAATGAATTACCAGATGGAAAAGACATCCCTTTTTGAGTTCACATAAAAGTGTAGAAATAAATAATTTCAGCGAATAGAAGCTATGAAGTGACACGAAAATAGCAAGCACGATACGATTCCACTGCCCTCAATAAATGTAAATGTATGTTAATTTGAAGTGACAGACGACTCACTTTTTGTACTGATCTAATTTGCGACTAAGCCTCTTCCATATGATCAGTAATAAAATTAACGAGAAGAAAGCCTGGACAGGAAGAAGGCACAATAATTTGTCCTGTCGGAGAAACCATCAACGGGCCAGCATCTCTGTTGAATAAAAAAGGTCTTTAGAGACAGAAGGGACACATGCACTATATGCAGCTGAGAATTAGGTATCAGATCTTACGTTTCAACTACTAATTCAAGATGACTTAAACTTTCAGGCCATGTTGTCGGAAAGGTTCTGCGACCTCGGTAATCTCCAACTGAAGTTGCTAGTTTACGAACGTGGGTTTCATAAACTTCCGCTAATCTTACAGGTTCAAATTTCCTACATTTTGAGGGAATTTAAAGTGACACTTTCATAAATGCAAAGCAGTGAAAGCAAAATTGAAATGTGACAATTCCAACCTGTGAACAACGCTAATATCCTTAAGTGCTCTCGACAAAGCCTTCTCAACACTAGGGGTTCTAAGAATCAGGGCATCATGCTTTTTCACATTCTTGATCAAGTCATGCCAATTGGCTCGAACTTCACCGCTGTTTAAAATTACGTGGCCATCTAGACTTACTCCAGTTTCCCTTCCAAACACAATCGTACGCCCTAAGGAATTGCACAAAAAATAAGTTATCTTGACACACAGACAGTCAATTCATAAGCACGAAAAAAACCTAAACTCTTCACCAAACCGAAGAAATCAATTTTTGTTTTCATCACAAATATTCAAGTAATCCACATCTTTCAAAGACGCAGAAAATTCCCGAGTTTAAATCAGCCTTTAGAAAGAAATTGGTAGACACCATTGAGCAAAGTACCATCAACGCTTACGTACCTCTGAGAATTTCCATGCTTTCTGGATGATGAGCAGCGAGAGCTTGGAAGCTTTGCAAACAACCTCGGAAATGCCGCGTTCCCCAACCACAGTCCCAAACCACATCTCGTAAATGAAGTGACTCACTCAGATTCTTTTTCAGCTTCACAATTTCTTCTCGAATTGGCCAACACTCATGCAGTTTCTTCAGAGCGGCCTCCACGTTTTTCTTTAACCAGCTCCTATAATCATATTTGTTCATATTATGCAATCCAGAATAAAACCACAAATTCCATTTGTGCGTTCAACAGCGAATATTACATAAAACACATCTGTCAAAACCCTTAAAGCCTGAAGTTGTACGAAACGGAAGCGTCTAAGAGTAATAGCATTTACAGAGATTTAGTTGTACACTGCGTTATTTCAGATCACACTAGACTTAACGTTCGACGGCATTAAGAAGAAGTCACCTATCGAATACTGATTGGTTAATAGCTTTGAAGCTACTGATATTTAAGATATTTAAGGGACTTCGGAAATATATCAAATATTATTGCTATAAAATCCAAAAAGAAGTCCTATTTACTTACTCCAAACCGTCCTGCGACGCCTTTTTTGAGGCAATGTCTCTTTCTGCATATTTGTACTCCTTGAACCCAGACCATGTTTCATTTGACCCATTTCGTTCAGTAGAGTCCTCATTCCGCCAAACATTGTGAAAAACAGACTGTTGAAGACACGTCGGTTGTGGAAGATTGTCAACATACGATGTGGGTAGGTTGCATTTTTCTAAAATCGAATGAACGGTGCGTCGCACATCTTTGTGTCCCAAGTCAATTCGAACCGACTCGAACTTTTCCGCTCCTAAACACACATAGCGTCCAATGTAAGTACATAAAATTAAGAATTACTACGATTATACGATTACACTGACTTCGTCTTTGTCTCATGAAAAGCACAAATTAAAAAATAAAAATTGCAAGTTGCAACGAAGACATACTTCATTATTTATTGCGCATCGAAAAGCAACCCTCCAGTTTTACTCATGTTGTCATGTTCCTTTATTTTATAATTTTAACAGAAGAGATGTGCAGTGAAGCACGAAACGGATGCTCAAACTCGTAAAAAGTGAATATTTTAAACAACGGAAAATGCCGTCATTAAGTTTGAACAAAGAAGTACATAAAACTTCTTCTTTTTTGACTGACGTGCTTAGGTACTAACAAGAATAAACATAATCCGCTTTCCACCATTTTAATATGCTGTTTGTGCATAACAACAAGCATTCATGTATTCTCAACGTCGCAACGTTCCAGCCCCATACAATTTTATGCACGGTTGAAAAATTATAGTCAGGACATCCTCTCATCTCATACTCCTTTGTTCAGCATTGGCAATGGTCAATGAAAATGTGACCCTGACGTGACGATCACACATTTTCTGTCTTCAGCTAACAGTGAATACTTAAAAACGATTACTAAAGTACTATAATATCGTCCTTACAATCATGCTTTATCACATCCGGTGTTATGCAAATTCGGCAATCCCAGCCACACTTTTAGTGCCAACTCCTTGTGATGAATAACTTGAACCTGAACTGCTATGTAACTGTCTTCAACGTGAGCTAAAAAGGTTACGACGACCTGGCAATGTTTCCAGAGTGGTTTCGCCTGAAACTTTTTAAAGTTATATTATTCAACTCTCCTGCAACTTCATTCAATCACGGTGCACTGTATTGTTAACACAAACGGGAATCAAGAAAGCAAAATGATATTTACAATTTTCCAGTTAACACTATTCATCGTTTTTGTGCAGAGTTTGAACACTTACAACTCTTACAATTCACATGGGAACAATGCTTACGACGACGGGAGAAGTAATTTCATCGCTGGATATTTATCCGGAGGTACTTCTTACTATTTTTACGCAATCAGTATTAAAAGTTTAATATTTTATATTTGTCCGATGAAAACATATTATGAGTCTGTACATTTCATAAATAGATTACAGAACGGCCGCAGATATGCAAATTGACAACTTTTGTAACCGCTGCTACCAACAGTGTTTAGCCTATAACCCAGTTGCAACTACCAAATGTTCTTGTGTAACTGGTGACTGTACTTGCACTTGTGACGGTGCTGCAATGTCAGAAATGGATTTGAGCAGAGGGAGAGGATCTGGACAAACTTACGGTTATGGAGCCGCTGCAGGATACTACAACAACTGTAACATCGTTACATCTTCGAAAATCATTTTGATTCTTCCAATTCTAACTTTATGCCAATACGTTACCCAACATTAACAAAGACACCATCGGAAAAACGTCTAAAGATTGACTTCACAAATGTAATTATGGTTAGAAGGTAAGCTACTACGACTTGTGAGTTATGATGACCACGCTTAATATGAGTTTTCGGATGTGTATCTGTCGGTGAAAGTTATTAGTTAGTTCTGAAACGCTGTCACAGTAGTATGGAAACAGTCTTCCGCTACACGAGTAGGTTAGGTCTAATAAGTCTTAGAGTTTCTCATTTCTGAACAGATAGCCGTTCTGCGTACTAATCTAAACTTTTATGCTAATATTATTAGATACGAAATACCATATTGCATTTCAAAACTACACAACAGTGCTTCTTATGGCACAACACATATTACAAATGAATGCAAACGAGCAAACTTCATTATAAAAGTCATTCCAGTGACCTTTGCTTTGAATTGTGTAATTCTTTTGTACTACAAAATTATAGAAAATACGATAAACATTTGCAAATGGCAAACTTCAATCTTGGTAACGCCTTTCACTTTCCATGCAATATTATATGAATGTCATTGTTCTGAAAGTTGTGATCAAAATCTAAACGTTACAGTTCTCTAAAAACGAAACTCATAACGTAAGGTTTATAGTGCAATATTCAAGCATAAGGTTGAAAGCCAACAATACTAAAATCCAGAAAAATAAAAAAAATTAAATTAAAATCAACCTGGTGGTGGTGGTGGACTAGATGGTGAAATTTCAATCCTTCCGTTTTTGCGTAAATAAAATGTGAGTCTTGTAGGTTGAAGAGGTCGTTCATGAGACGCTGACTCTATGTATGCATTCAATTGTTTTAACGAATTTTCGTTGACCGCCTACAAAAAACATTCAGAAAAAGTTCAAACGTTTAGAACCAAAAAAATTATACTAAACAAAGGATTTCAAAGAATAAAAGGTATTTGTCAAGGTAAAAAGTAAATAAAACATAACTTATTTGACTGTCTTTACTTACCCTTTCTCTGGGAAACTGTCCAAATAGATCAGGATGAACAGCAAAGAAAAACGGTTTGAGGGCAGTGAAAACTTCGCCAGAACTTATTTGTCTACATGGCTCACAATGCAGACCATCGCTCACCAACAAACGTCCATTAGTCCTATTATATAAGAAGAAAAATAATAGTAATTTAATTCATTTTGATGTCAAACATAAATTTTAAAAAGCATAGTAAAAAACGTGAGTCGCCTTGGTCAAAACTTGTCTTTCATTAACGAAACTACTAAAACATACTAGAATCATTCATATAACATAATATTTGACTGTTTCTAAAAGATTTCTGAAATGCATTGTACTATCTATGAAAGACATCATAATCCTAATAAAATGTACTATGAAAAATTTTGAAAGCATAAAGTTGTAACCTGTTCTGAAAAGATCCCCCGGAATGCAATAACAATCGAAATGTTCGAGTTGGTGACATCGTCACCGACTTCATAATATAAATCTTGAATTTTTAGCGTTGAACTTCAACCCACAATCCAAACCCAAGGCATACTTTGCTCAAACATTATACAACAGCTGACATGATGACATCATCCCGAAAACTTTTAATAACTTGGCGAGAAATCAGTACTGAATGACCAACGCTTGAACAAAGAGCAACATTTATTTTGACTTTAAGATAGACAAATTGAAACTAAATAAAAAGGAAGAGACGAAGACAAGGGACACTGCACTGTACGCAGGACGAATAAAAATCCTAGACAAGAAAAAGACTATATAATTATTATCGGAAGACAAGCAAAAAATCTATTTTTAGAAACTATAACTTTGGCTACATCATTGCACGATTTGATGTGTAGTGTCATGTGTGAGTGTGATACTACGTAAGAAGAGAAGAAAGAGATGGGATATGGGATGGGTTGTATTTTCCGCATTTGATTCACACGCAGTTTCAAGTTGAAGGACTCTGGGTTCCGACCTTGCCCCAAGCTACAAACAACAACAGAGCCACAAATTGCATGCTTCAAACTGTATCAATTTATTGTTAACTATACATTACATGGTTACATTTACATTACATCTCATCAATATCAAAGGTGCTGTCTGGTCTTGTAACCACAAAACCAGTATGTAGTAAAGCGGTAACGAAATGATAACGTGGCGTCTATAGTCGTCAACTTATTAGTTGACGCTTCATCATCAAATTCTTTGTTTGTCTTTTTGCATGCAGTTTTCTTGCTTATGTATGAAAATGCTATTGCATTTAATTATGTTAATAATTTAAACTGCATTTGTGTACGAAATGGGTCTGTTGATGCTGAATGGAACGATGGAATGCAACAATGCGAGGCTATTCAAGTTCAGAGGACAGGAAAATTAAAGCACACAGATTTGCTGACTGGACTCTTACCCAATAAGACTTTTATTTTGAAAGCAGATTTTCGTTATTGACCGTATAATGAGATTTTACAGTATACTTACTACTCATCAACTACGTACGCGAATGTGAATGTCACCATGTATGTCAAAATACAAGAACTAACCAATGCACAGTTTAATTAAAGTTAATTTATTAATTTCTAACCGTTACAAAATAAAGTTTTTCTTTTCTTTTCTTTTTTTAGACTATTATGATAGTAATCCAAAATTGTTGCCTTCAAAATTTGTTCATTTTAATAATTCGGTATATAATAATTATGAAAATTGCCTAATAAAATACAAAGACTACTGGAAACGAAAGCTTAACGAAAAAATTTTTAACTTACGTTTAAAAGGTTTGCTTGGAAGAATCGTACGAGGTAAGATTAATGTTTTTACAAACATTAACAAAGTAGAATATAGAATATAGCTTTGGCAAGAGAAAGGCAAGAAAAATGGAACTGTCAAAAGGAAAAGAAAGAAAGACCCGTGTTAATTTAAGAATGAAACGTATTGTAGGAAACTATTTTTATAAATGACAGTACATTCTGTATTATAATTACAAAAAAATGAGAGCTGTTGTGCAAATTACAAGAAAAGGTCAGAGAAAATAATAATGTCAGGTACAGTTAGAATTTGTAGTACATAATAAGATACTGAAAAAGTTTGAGTTTCGGGTATCCTTCTAGAGGAACAATAGATGTAGAGGTCTTCTCTTAGAGACACTCCTCACTGTCTTGTCAATTGTCATCACAGATGAAATTACGAGATTGTGACACCGAAGACGCGGTGTGCTGTTTAATATTATTATTACCTTTGCATGTGTGGATCTGAATTTCTGAATCACATCAAGCCTCGGTTATTTGGAGGTGCGGTTCAAATAGTCTTGTCTTTACCAGGACTATTTGAAGTGCCCAGCTTCTTGATTTGATATACACTGGGGATTTTTCTTTCATCTCATACATTGCTTTTTGTACGTTCGACTGAAACAACAGATTGTTTACTATCGGGTCACATCTTCGTTACAGCGAATAAGGATACAACAGAATCACACTTAAGTACCCAATAAATTCCATTGTATCTTATAATTAGTTACAAATTCTATAAAAGGAGCTCAAAGATGATTATATGTCGGTACGTGCGTGCATCAGTCAATAGAAGTCTCGGTGTTCGTAAAACGCGTTAGTCAGTCGGGTTTGTCAACAACATTGCATGGCATTCATCTGAATCAGCAAGCCTTTACTTATACTTCTCCAAGAACTGGACATGATATTCCTTGAACTTTTGAAGCATTACAGCAAGTTTGTCTGGTTGCGGAAGGATAGTTGTTCTGAAACATGGTAAAAAGTTTGGTTTAGGAACAGCAGCTAATAATCTTTAATAACTTTCAACAAAAGTTAATATTTGCACTATAATCTTACCGGAAATGAAAAGTTCCAGGATATTGACCAAATCCCGAACCAGGAACAATGCAAATTCCTGTATTTTCCAAAAGTTCAAAGGCGTAGAATACATCTGGCTGTTGACCTTTAGCTTCAGCAGCTTCAATGGCCTTCTTTGGTATTTGTATCTGTACAAAAAGTTACTTCCCTATTAGCATTTGCAAATTCATAGTGAAACAGTCAAGTTTTATTATTCTTATTGTTTGGGCATACTTGTGGAAAAGCATACATTGCTCCTTGAACCGGATTGCACTGAATGCCTGGAATAGCATTGAAAGTATTTGCTATCATTTTAGCCCTGTGGTTAAGTGAGTCCAGCACCGCCGTTTTTTCTTTCATGAACAAATCATACGAAGGACTTCCTGGTTTCGGAGGGTCAACCACACAATCCATAGCTGCCTGCAATTTCAAAAAATAAATTATTCATACAGGTAAATAAACAGAGATGTACACAACAGGATAGTACGTTTACTCAAGTTACCTGTCCTAGCACCGTTGGGCATAACTTTGCAGATATGCTTTTAAGGAACATGGCCTTAACGCTTTTGTCCATGTTAATGACTTCTGAGTACCCTCCTCGAAGTCCACACTCTCCCATGTAACCTAAATTATTTCATCAGTTATTTCTGTTGGTTGTGGAGTTTAATTCATAAATACTCTCAGTCTTACCTTTGGAAGTCGAGAAATAGGATGCCATTTCCATATTGGAGTATGGTTCACCCATTTCGCATACGATTTTCTTGAATGAGTAAAACTTCCTGTCACTGGCATAAATATTATCCTGGTACACCTGTACGTATGTACATTATAGTTCCAAAATATCAATGCATCCATTCGTAAAAAACGTGCACATTGCCACAACAGTCATATATTCTAGTATTACAAATATAATAACTTACTTCGTCGGCCAAGATAAACAAATTTTCTCTGTGTGCAAACTTGATTATTTCCTCAATGTTTTCTCTTGTTAGCACTTGTCCAGTGGGATTCCCTGGGTTTATAACAACAATAGCACGCGGGTGGCAAGTCTTTTTAGCTTCCACAATTGATCGTTCTAATTCAGCTATATCCAACGCCCAGTCTCTCCCTTCATCCAAATAATAGCCGATCTGTCGACAATGTTTTCAGAAATTATATGACACTTTATAATATAATACTAGTATTCCTTGTAACATGTATGAGACAGACGACTTACTTGGCAAAGGTCATATTCCGCTAACGAAGCAGAATACAGTGGGTATTGTGGAATTGGAATCATTACACCAGGACGTTTTCCGGCAATGTCTTCCACAAACAACTTTAACGTTGCCTGAAGAAAAAAAAATTTACTTTTGACATTAAAAGTCCATAAACCGTATTAGCAATTCAAAATACATAATAACATAATAATGCACAGTACCCGAATTCCTTCTGATGCCCCAGCACATAAAATGATATCGTCCGGGTTACAAGGATGACCATCACGATTTTGAATGTACTCAGAAGCATGGTTACGAATAACTTCAATGCCAGCAGAGTCACTGTATGATCCTACATGTTCATCAACATTTGGTCATGGTCATGGTATGAAAACTCAAATTCAATTCAGGGAAAACTTTCTAATTCATCTAACCTGCACTTCCACCTTTACATCCTTGTAGAATGGCCCGTGCTTTCTCCTTCGCATCAGTGGGAAAAGAGTCGGAATCCAACAAATCAGGAAAGCTCACGAGCGCAAGAACCTAAAGCCGTAACGTGTTGTTAGTCAAGACTAATGCAGTTTTTGGTAATACAACTGAACAACTGAAAACTCAATCTTACTTGTCTTATGAAAGTAATTGGCTTTTGTCCCATAGCATGAGCATCTCCTATGTTTGCTTTGATGACTTCGTCGAAAGGCTTCGCTACTCCCTGTACAAATAATACCTTTGGTCACATTTTCCGACTGAAACACATTCGAACATAAATGTATATTGGATATTAAATGGATCAAACATACCTTCATCAGTTCTTTTTCAATCTCCGTTGCCCTAATTACAAGGGGACCTCGAACCGCGTACTCCATCACCTTAATTTTTGGATTCATATTATCCAAAGTAATGACCTTTCTGCCATTACCATTGCAGTTCATTGTCGAACTTATCATCCTGAGACCGGGTTGCAACAAATCTATAAAGCAACAATAAACAAATCACATTGAAACAAACTATTCTTATATGACCTAATTCTAATTGTAAGGGACTTTAACTGAAATGGAACCAGTGAATGAGCTTGGTTGTTGCTGGTATCTGTTATGTATAAAATCAGTGTGTCGATGGGATACAACATACAAGATACAATGAAAGAACCCCCATGCACGGATTTGCATACCAATTTCATTGAAATTTCAACAATGTATAATCACGGCAAGTTTCGTTGACGAGCGTCATAATTGCATTATGCAACTCTGACAGCTTGACTACCTGCCGATTTTTACTTAATAAGAGAATCGAGTCCAAACTGGATTTGTAAGGTTAAATTATATGATGTAAAAGTAAAAAGCATGTTAAAAGATGTAAATACTCCCATTATTAATATGCACACTCTTCGTGTTGGTTACTTTCACAAACGTTCAAATTCAAATGCAAAACATTGTAAAAGGTAAATTACAATGAAATAATTACCTCCTTCCATATTGTGAATTTATGATTGACTTGGTTCAATTAAAAGGTTTGGAGATTCAAACCTAACGTTCTGATCTTCTGATCTCAACAGTCAACAGTAGGTACTACGTATTAAATTAATACTTGATATTAAAAGTAAAACTTATAAAATTACGACACTGTTCTCTACATTTAACCTTTTCTACTACTTGGCGTTTGTCATGCAAGAGTTTGTTTGTCAGACAGACTCCCTAATAATTCCTGTGTAAGTTTCCAACGCAACGAAATGGACCCGTAACACGATCCTGGAATGTGATGTCAACTTGTCAACACTTCTCAACCTTGCATCATCCTGTCAGTTGTACATCTTCCAAAACCCACCCAATAAGCATGAAAATACCACTGTTGCGTGCAGTTAGTATACTACGACCTAATGTTTTTTACTACCATAATTACTTGACATCATGAAAACATTAGCAGGCACAACTGGCATTTATGAGGAAACATTTTACAACTCTGTAAAAAGAAATCAATCATAAAAAAAGTAATTATATTTTGCTAATTGATTACCTGAAACGCGATGAAATTACTAAGATGTTGAACCAATTTACACGTAATTGTCGATGAGCATAGAGGCTTAATTCGTAGTGATACTGAAAATGACAAGCCACGAAATTGTCACTAGTTTGTTGTGACTGACAGGGCTTGTCCACAAATCAAGGGGAACTGAGCCACCACGGACTACGAACGCGAAAAGCCTTCAAAAACTGATAAACTTAATTTTGCTGCAGAGAGAAGAGTTTCTGCTGAGTGAGAAAAGCCGAGACACTTTTTGCTTACTGTCTGATTTCTTAGCCGGAGGATAACAAGTGAACAAGTCTTGTCCGTGTCCCTCTGATTCTGATATATAAAAGCACACACACGTGGGCTTGACGAATACAAAAGCTGACGCCTCAACCGGCCGCACTCACTTCAGCCTTTTACGCTTGGATAAAATATCTCCTCCCAACAATTGCAAATCTTCGATTGCTTTGCGTTGTAGTTTTTATATAATTACAATACTGTTCCGCGTGAGAGAAGAGCTGACAAGATCACAAGTGTAGTAAAATGACAAGCAACCTGCTTTGCTTATGTAATTCCAATTAATGCATGCAAAAATTGTCGACTTCATTTATATACAACTCTTCTCATCCAATGAAGGTTCTGACTGGGTTCTGACATTGTCGTTTACCCTTCATTTATATTTGCTCTTCGTTCAAGTTAGTAAAAGATAAGCCAGCACTGAAAATGAAAATGTCATTGCGGCCACGGCTGTGGTACTGGAAGAGTTCAATTATTATTCAAATTAGTACATGGATAAACCAGCTGCAAGTGAGATTACAGCGATACACATACAGTGTAATACTTGCGTTTCCTGTGCTTTCATCCAGACAATGATTGTTAGTTTAATCTAATAATCCACTGCTTGTATACTATGGTTCATGCACTCTTATGTCACACGATTCCTACAGGAAGACATATAGACAGCATGTATATATAGTTAAATGCTTATTAAGTCAATATTTTATCTCGTCATGGAATATTTCTTACTTTTTGTAAGTAATCATAAACTGTCACGCTGACAAGGTTAAAGTTTAATAAATTTAATGTATACTTCCCTGCTTGGGAAATTACACTACTCGTCGTTACGTTCACCTGATATTATTGTCTTCAAAGTCTTACTTTGTTACAACTGCTTAGTTAGAATATAGAGGTCATAAATTACATACAGTTCAATTTATCTCTTTAAAGTATCATAAAAACTCCTATAATAAGTAATAACCATAAAAAACGATAAAGGAAAAGTTAATAATTTTTGAAACACAGTGAACACAGGCTAGTAATGATTACTGAAACCTAACTAAGAAAGCAGTATCATTATACCCCATCCCATCAGCAAAAATAGTTATGTGAGTAACTGCGTTATTGTCCTTTCAAAGCGTTTATGGTTGACGTAGTGGTACTTAGTAATCAATTAGTCTGAATAGCAGTTTAATGGTGACAGACGTCGACGATTTAGCAAGCTAATGTTTTCGAATTAAATGGCAATAAGGAAAATTCCTAATGCACTTGTGCACGTTTCACGGACGTTGAGTGTACGAACACACACACGCACGCAACTCCTGCAACTTGTTACGTACGCGTACGTTGAGTAAAAGCTGCACTTTGTATCTCGGTACAGAACTTGCAATATCGTAAGGAGTAATTGTCAAAAAGATAGCAACACTTTCAAGCGAATGACTATGTACATGAAGGGAAGAGATCGAGGCTTTTGTAATAACTGGCTAATGCACAAGAATGAAACAAAAATGCAGGACGTTGGTACTTTATTTATTGTCGTTGCACTTTCATATTTACTTTACTAACAAAATATAAATATATTTGGAATAATGTATTAAGCTACAAATGGAGCGGCAGATGAGCTAGCGTCTAAGCGTATTGAATGAGGAGAGACGTAGATGATTATTGATCCAAGCCATGGGAGCAGAAGCAAGGGAACCCGAAACCGGGAGAGAATGTGAATTCGGCTGGGTCACTCAAAAAAAGAGGGTGTATACTATGTGTTTGTATTGTGTAGGTAACGTAGTAGGAATATATACTTTCCCATTGAGTATTTCAGCATGATGGCCCACGTCCCTATAGGTTTTGCAAAATCGAATGACAATGCATTGGGTTCAAGGAATGAGGGAAACAAGCAACAATCTTAAGTGTATAGTATTATAAGACAAATTCGACAATACACACGAAAGAAAATCAGGACTGTGACCTTGACTCCGAATTTTAAGAGACAGCAGATGCAATGGGAACATTCCCTGCCGCCGGCTCATCATCATCCGACTCATCCATCGTGCTGCTACTGAATTTCGCATCTTCAAAATCCTGTCTTGTTCCAACTTCCAAACGACACAAAAATCCAATTTCCCAGACTCGCAAAAGACTGTTCAATCCGAGACGAAAAATCTCACCAGACTAAACCAAGGTCTGTTTCCAACGCCAATTGTTGCTCACTACTTTACGACTTGAGACGCACTTTTGCAAACAATAATCACTTTCTTTCTCGAGCAACTGCTGTGTAAAGTCTATGAGTCTATGTCTACTCAAAGACGGAACAGAATGTAACAACTTGTAGTAAGTGCTTAATGTAAATGCATACGATGTCGGTGGGATGATGGGATGACAATGCAAAAGTCAGTTTTCCTTACGAGACGACGCTGAGAAATGTCTCTTCTTGTGCCTCAACTAGATAATCTCCTCTTTGTCTATTTAATTATGTAGCGGTATTCAACAACTTGACATTTCGGTTTAAAGGTATTCCGCGTAGCTTTAGTATTCCACCGGCTACTCATGCATTATTGGCATTAACGTATGAGTACCGATCAACTAATGCAAGTTTAACTAACTAGTAAGTGGTAATCAAGTTTGATTTTAGTTCTTATATCACAGATCCGTTTGATTGATCAATGCGATTATTGGGATCCGAAGATGTGTGAATAGGTTGCGTTGGTGCTGAACTCAAAATGCACGGAACAACGCTCACATTCACGGTTCACTCACATCCAAACAAACGTGTGAAGGAACAAAGGATAATCCTAACAGTGAAACTGCTTCTAGCTTTTCCTTCTTGCAGATTCCCAGTTAGACTAGATACTATGATTATTATATATTATTTTAATGAGAAATTTCGCGAGATTCACAGTTTCGTGGAAACACGGAACCTGGAAACAGCACGACAACGTGAGACATGAACATGTTCAGTCAGCTGAGTATCGAACGCGTCAAGTCGGCAAGTCAAGTCGGGTCTATGGAAAATGTTGCTGGCATTTTACGGGACACGTAGGCAAGTAGCTTGCATTTATATTCAGCATTTTGTATTACTATCATACTTAGTAGTAAGGAAGGCAATGGAAAGCGTGTGCAATGTACATGGTAAATGAGTAAGTACATGGACAAGACACAGAAAATAACATCTTGAGAATAAGAAGGTATTCAAGACGTTCAAAGTTGAAATGAACGACTGAAGCTCAATGAAGTTTTGCAAAGGAGAGGAGCACGCAATGCAAAGTGCAATGCAGTCGGAAATATTGGGCCTCTCTTCTGGCCTCTCTCCTATGATTCCCATTGTCCTGTCCTCCTATCCCGTGCGCCCGGGCTGTGGTTCTGTCGTACGAAGACTGTTTGAGTAGGAAGCGGGCCGGCGTGGCAGGAAAACGTGCTCTGCTAATTCTGTTGAGATAACTGAGTTTTATGTATTTTTTGTTCAGAAAAAATTTAGTAAATCGTTAGAATTTTTTGCAGTTTGAAAAAGTTATCAGTCCAACTATCCGTTTACGGAAATTTAATAATTGTAGGTGAGAGATCCGGCTGGAAGTGTGTGTTGAGCGTTTAGGGTTGCGGTGTAGTAAAACGGGACTGCTGATGAAAACTTTTTCTTTTTTTAATCGATAGCCGATAACGAGAAACAGCGAATTCTGTTGAGACACTTGAGTTCTTTGAATATAGCTTCAGCATCTTTAGCAGTTTGGAAAAGTTTTCAGTCCAACTATCCGTTTACGGAGGATAATTGCAATTGTAGGTGAGATCCGGCTGGAAGTGTGTTGAGCGTTTAGGGTTGCGGTGAAGCAAACGGGACTGCTGATGAAAACTTTTTTTTCTTTTTTTAATCGATAGCCGCGATAACGAGAAACTTGGTATTTGGACGTTTCTCGATATCGGCTATCGATTAAAAAACGAAAAAAAATTCATCAGCAGTCCCTCACCTCGACCTATTGGGGTGTGGGATTTTTTGATCAGTTACCGATATTACTTATTAATGAAATTTTAAAATCTGATACTAGACGATTCTATGTACTTGATTTTTTCCTGTTTAGATTAAATGGCTGAGAATATGGATTTAAATGTTAACAGGGACCTCATTGATCCCACTTTTGATGGATATAAGTTGTCGTCTGAACAGCTTCCAGTTTACGAGGTTGAGTTCAAATCAGGTAATTTTTTTAATTCGGTATTTCAACTTTATTAATTGATATTTTGATTGATGTGTGTTAATATCTAATTTGGGAAAAAACATTTCAATGTGAAAGTTAATGCATTTAATTTTACTGATTTTAGGTGTGGATATGGCGCAACCTCTTGACGGAGACACATTTTTCAATCGGTTGAAAGTACATGCGTCGCACAACCCATTTGTTATGGATCCTTGGAATGATTCAATAGCTTTTTTTGTGGATTGCGCTTGGAACGTGTGCCAGTTCACGTTGAATCCGAATGTAATTTTTTTAAAATCTTTAACCTTAATTATAATGTCAATCAATTTATTGTAAAGGTTTAAAAATAATTGTAACATTCTATAAACACGGGATTGTTATGTTTAGCTTGACAACAATCTTATTGGCGGAATAAGCACAGTTTGGACTATTCCTAATTTGGACAAAAGGATAACAGGGGGATTTAATGTTGTTGTAAAGCTATGTGCACGAGAACGTGCAATTGTTACAGACGGATGCGGAGGTCTTTGGATTTTAAAAACTGGTCCCAGAAACGGTGGAAGTTTGTGGGAGGTAATGATTAAATTTATTGCTATAGTTTGTCGTTGTATTTAAAAATTTGAATTTGCTATGTTTTTTGTTTACGTGGTTAGGTGTTGTATGCAGACCAATTGTTGAAAGATAAGAATTGTTCACGCTACGAAGTGTTAGATGCTATTTCCTACGATTATGTAGAGGATGGAATCGAATTATCAAAGATCGTCAGTGTATTGCTGCATCATTTGGATGAGAACGGAAAAGAAGATGGTGATGGAGACTATTATCATTTTCTGAAAAGCAAGGCAGAGCTCAAAAATCATAAAATCCCACGCCGAAACTGTAGCATCCTGGAATTGATGACGCTATCTAAAAGTAAATCGGAATGCCGATCTGATTATTCATTATTAAAATTAAAGTGAAATGTTTGTTTTGAAGCAATTATTTTAATCCATATTTACTTTCTGCATAGGTACGAACAAAGAATCGTGGACTGTGTCTGATACGCATACGCTTGTTGGTTGTGTCCCTCCGGATTACGCAGCAATTGAGCCGTTCGCAAAAGGTGTTTGGATTATTTGTGAATCGGAGTTCTTTTTCGTCCCAACAATGGACGGAAAGTTGAAAAAGAATGGTACTTAATACATTTTCCTTTAATTTTGCCGTAGCAAATAGTTCCGACACAGCAATTTATTTTATTTTGTAGATTTTGTTTGGAACCAAAGTGACGGATTTGTCACCGTGTGGGTACCCGGTGTCAAAGAAAATGAAATTATTTTCGCTTGTTCAGATACTACTAATGTAACTGTAGGTACTAGCAGCAATTCCATATCCATCGAGTTGTCAAATTGCATTGTTCAGGCTAAAAAACTGTCTGGTATTGTGGATGGACGAATCGCCTGTCTTGACAATTATCAAATTATTTCTGGAGAGTAAGTTTAACTACATTTTGTTGGCGTACGAATGTTTTCAAACTATTACTTACGTTTCTTTTTTTTTTACTATTTTAGCGATATTCCAGAAGCGTTGCGGGAAAGGTCATCTGCATTCCTCCGTATTACACTAGAGAAAGAAGACAAAAGTTTTCACTGGACATGGATATCAGCATCTGGTCAACAAGAGGGTACGAAGTTAACAGATCTGAAGCCTTTAACGAAATCCGATGAATCAGTCGCTCAGACAGACGAGAAGTTTGTAAGTCATTGCGCTCAGCTTATTAAAACCTTACTGCTTGTCATTCTGTCTGTAGAATCAAATTTATTTGTGTTATTTATCGTCGTATATTAAAGGAAGGCGAGCAAAAATTGGTAATCCCTGATCAAGGACAAGAAGTCGATGACTTTGAAGCTCGGGAAGTTAAACTATTTCGGCTGGACGCATACTCTCAGGAAATAAGTAACATGGTTAGTTCATTCTTACTTGATAACTTTCATATCAAACGAAAATGAAAAGAGTTGCTGAAATTTGCTTATTTTGATTTGTATAGGTAATGGCTAATCGCTGGTTATTCAATCTTATCCGATCAGAAACAGATATGCCTATGGTATGCTTGGCAACAGTTGACGACGGTACTATATGGCGTCTTGTACGTGATAAAAACCAAGGCTTAAGTGTGACATCGCAATGGGCACTAAACCATGTTGGAACATATTCCGGATTCAGTTATATTAGTAGTAGTCATAAACATGCAAAGTTCAAGGTTTCCCCTAATGACATGTCCTACGCCGCACTTTGTGACAGTGGGCACAATGTGTTTATATATTCACAGAAACGTCCACCCGAAACGGAACTCCGAAATCGGAAGACGAAAAATACGTTGACCCATTTGTATGAATTCTTCGTCGTATCCCTGAAGACAGATAAAATTTTGGGAGCTGTCGCTACGAACAAATATGCTTTTGTTCTAACTGAGCAAAAAATTTTTGCGATTAAGGTGAAGGGGATCCTAGAAGATCACTGATTTGTTTATTGTTTTATCGACTTTTTATACACTGAAAAGCAATCGGACGCAAAATTTTGTCTATAACAAAAAATCAGGGTATTATATATGCATACCAAGTACATTTAGTTTATCTGTTATCAATGTACCGGAGTGATTTATGCCTATTTTTAGCATACGGAATTCTGTATGACATTTTATGGTTACTAATGTATTAACTAATATCGTACTATAATAAATAACACCAATCGGATAGTGCAAAGATTCTTGGTTGCCCCCTATTATTGCATTGCATATCTTCTTCATTCATCGATGAAACATGAAATTGATGAACAGAACGCTTTTTGCAGCTCCAACCTGAAATCACTGACCGCTAAAATAGTCAGTCACCATAGGATGAGAACATGAGATGCAGGAGTTGATTTCAGTTCATTAGCACATAAAAACTAAAAATGCACGCTGCTATTGTTTCAGAGGAATGCAAAGTTTTCATTTTACAGTATAAATCATTATATTTCAATGGCAATGTAATCGTTGTTCGATGACTTGAGATCCTCAAGTTAATGCACCAACTCAAGGACAACGAGTGTTTAAACTATTGTTGCACAGTAAATATAAAAAAAATATTAAGGTAGTTAATAGCTATCAGTAACTAAACTAAATATTATTAACTACGAATTGAAACCATGCCTAATCGATAGTTTATAATTTAGACATACTAATAAGAAGCTATTTCCCCTCTCAATAATTACAAAGTAAAAAAAAATAAAATCAGAATAACATAAAAACGCATATAATACTATAATATAATATATTTAATGTATTGTCTCAGGTACCCCCTAACTATAAGCCTAAACTCTAAACCATAAAATGCTGTAATTAGTTGCATAGACTTTGCTGTAACAATTTTAATAATAATGACAATAAAAATTAAGTAATGGGAATGCCATGGTGTATTCTTTCTTCCTTTCGTCGTGCTGTCCCCTCCTCTTTCTCATTAGACGATGGTAAAAAGCACACAAGAACTAACTTACACAATATATCGTGAGATATTCAGATTTCAACTACTGTGGCAAAGCAGCGCAAAGAATTTCTTTCAATTCTGAATTCTGTCACTTTGGCTGTGTTATCCGCATCACTTATTAATGTTATTAATTGTAAACTGTAACTGTGTATGTACGCTTCTCCATCACTAAAAATGGGGATTCACGACCATATTGGCATTTTATTTTAATGTTTTTTTGAATGTAATGCTCATAGAATTCCAAAGTGAAAAACCTTCAAAGGCATCACCAAAGCCACATATTTATTGCGCGTTTGTTATTCCTTATTCCCTTGCTTAGTAGTTCGTAGCGTTGCTCATCGTAACTTAGGATAGCAATGCATTTTTCCGAGATTGATATTTTTTGCTGTCATTGTGAGAATGTAGTATAATTGTATAATTATCCAAGGTTTTATGGCGTCATGATTGTCATGAACGTCATGAAGCATTGTCACACCGCTGCACTTATTCTAGACTTTATGACCAACAACAACCACGATTATATATTTATACTTTTTACTATCTTGTGCAAAAAATTGTCTGTCGGAAAGTTATTGCCCTTCACCCAGCTTCACATTTTTTATTCTCCTTATAAGTATGTTTTTTGCATGCAATCCAGCAGGTGAGGTATTGACTTATCAAATCATCATGAAATGCCAGTTGACTTGACAGCATTCATGTGAAATTTTACAGCACATCAGTTAACTTACATGAATAGTCAGTGCACAGAGGAGCCGCTAATTGTTGAGAGATGAGAACGTCTTTGCATTTTATGGTTTAGAGTTTAGGCTTATAGTTAGGGGGTACCTGAGACAATACATTAAATATATTATATTATAGTATTATATGCGTTTTTATGCTTGTGGTGATTCGTGATTCTGTTTACAGACTGAATTGGATGTCTCGCCAACTCAAGATGAGCTATACAAAGCGGACGCTTTAATTATATTTCTTCAATACAACAACAACAACAACCAACAACGCTAGCTAGCATAAATTGGCACTTTTTTCCCATGATACGACATGAGGGAACACAACCACCAAGCAAGAAGGCATTCAAATGTACTCAAAGAGCACACACACGACAAGAAAGTAAATACGACATACAAAGCGATTGTCTTGGCATTTCTTCCTGCGAATTCGACTTGTTCACTTCACTTGCTGTTGGGGCAATAAAGAAAAAGTTTCCTTTTCGGAAGTATTATAGTATTGACCATTTTCCTGTGAGCTGTGTGAGATAGTGGTCGCATTTATTGTGTCAAGCAACGATTGACATCACAAAAGCTGCAGAACATCCTCAATGATGATGCAAGTGAAGCTGACATCATTCACCGCCTTGTTGATTTCCGGTGCAATTCTTTGTTTGGTTGACAGCCGAGGTAAATATATTATGATTTTTGGAAATACTTTTTTTCTGTAATTCTATTTGAGTTAAGTTATCAGCCATTCAAAAGTTTCTCAATAATGCAGTTTATCTTCAGTGGCTACGGATGTTTGCAAACCCGTATAATATGCTTGTTGACTTTTTTTAAAACAGGAATCGCTGGAAATGTAAAACTAATAGCTATGAACGGGAATCAGTATTGGTTTAGTTCCTCTTCTCCTTATGCCCCACAACTCAATTTTCATTTGGCATATCAATACTGCAGAACTCTGGGGTTGCAGCTCGTTGTTCTTGAAACAAGAGAAGAAATGGACACCATCCAATCTTATCTAAATTCCGTAGAAGGTAAACAGTATGCAAACTGCCATTTATCATATCGAACATATCTTTATACACTTCTGATTTAAGGTCGACCATTTAAATGCAATCGTTCAATAATCTAAACGCCTTTTCAAACATTCGAATAACATTTAAGGTATTTCCTTCTTTGCTTTTTGACTTGAATCCACCAAGTCGTTTCAATACAGACCTTGCATTTACTTTAATTGTAACTTTTACATTCAATATTAAAAGGTTCGTCTAACGTGCGGAAGGATTTTTGGACCAGCGGAAACAAATTGGGAGCTGATAGTTGGATCTGGATGAGTTCTGGAGAACAATTGAATAGCAGTTTCTCGGATTACTGGCTTCAACAAAAACAAGCTGCACAGTAAGTTAAATTTTTAATGTGAATTTATGCATCATACAAATCACATTCTTACCATGCATGCGTAAATGTGACATTTAAACGGTCTTCGGAAATATATTAACGAATATTTTGCGAACGAAATATTAGTGCATATAGTTGTATTGTTCAAAGCAAAATATTAATGTTTCCACATAGTAGGACTGAATAGCAAGCTATTCAGTTTTGGTGCATGACTAGTTGCCACGTTGCCAGTTATGTCACATCCTGAGAGAGCACGTGTAAATATCAACAAAATCATGAGAAAATGTTATCTGTATGCGGGCTTGCTGAGAACACGTTGAGCCGTTCGTTCGCCTGACCAAGACGTACGACTTACCTTACAATTAGACAATTACAACATTACGCTACCTTACGCTAGCAAAATATTGAGGCGTCAATGAGAACATTTTATAATTTCAGAGTAAAAACCAACAGAGTAACATAATAAAGCTTGATGAAGACCTGTACTCCAATAGTTACGACACCACACAAGTCAACTCGTAAGTATACGGTGTATCCACAAGAGTTGCCAAAGTCCTTTGGCAACTATTTATTTGAAAGTCAATAGCATGAGAATATTTCGCCTTAAAGTTTTTGGTGACTCTTTTCACGTCACAATGCATAATTTGTCATTTTTATAGATAAAAATCGGATAAGCGGAGTTATTGCACTGTATTAAAATATTCAATGTCGCAATGCTGTATTGTAATAGAATCCCACATTAAAACACAAGTGCATTGGCTTTAGGTTAGGTCATTTTTTATGGAGTGAAGTGCAAGTATTGTAAAATCATCATGATGTTGCTAGATATGAATTGATTGGCACTTTAGTATAATTCGCACTATTATGTTTGAATTGAACAGAGGTGTACCCAAGCAATGCATGTCAATGAGAACCGTGACAACAACTCGTCGAGCTGTTTTCAGTCCTGAGGAATGTGATAAGTCGTTGTACTTCATTTGCGAACAATTGAGATGTCTGTACTACAATTATCCAGTGATGCAGTTTCCAGACCCAGAGGCAGCGAGAGCCGACGCACCCACTGACAACGAAGGGTCCCCGACGGCACCGTCTGAGTCTCGGTAAGGTCATTTTGGTAAGGCATAATTTTGTTATTTTTTTACAGTCCAAGTGCTGCTGCTGAGCTGCTGCAAAAGCTTCAAAGGAATCTGCCATTACCTCAACGCCTCAAGTAATGAACTCACTGTCGGCCACTCACCTCACTCTCACTAATTGCTTATGATTACCAAATTTTTTTTCTCTATTCACATTGTACTAACACAAGCAATCGCAAATAATGCATTCAATTCATTACTCTACAACTCTTCAATCTTGGGTGCGAAATTAGCAAGAAATTCCAGAGACAATAGATGATTTTGTTTTTTTTGTTTGTTACAGAGGGACCGACGAAGCGATCCGAACGCAGCATTTTATGTCTGGTCGCAATGTGAATAGCCTCTCTGCCTATTCTGATTTAGCTAAAGCTGCCAGCTCTAACTACATTGATCCCAACTCTATTCAACGGAGAATTACACTTCGTCCCGTCATGACTTCATATCCAGTTCCAGCTAGTAGTACTTTTGCCCCTGTGACTCTTCCTCCAAGTTCCGATTATGTCAACTCTTTTTATCGATATCAGTCTATTAATTTTACTGCCACGAGTACCAGCAGACCAAACTTTAAGAAAACTACACGCTTAAACCTTTGGTCTCCTTCTGATAAAGCTAATAGCAACTCCAAGCCCAATGGAGAAAACGTTGTTTATGTAACCAGCTCAACATTACCAGCTTTACCAGCATCAGAATTTACAAATCTAACTACATCTGTAGGCGATTGGGGTTCCACAACAGTCAACAGTAATTGGAAATTGTCATCTTCGTCACCAGCACCACCAGTTTCTTCTTCACAGCTTCCCATAGTCATTGGATTAAGCCATGTTAAACAACAACCGGTGTACTACCACAGTAAAGAATATAAAAGCGCAGAAAAAATTAGAACTAAAGACACGCATGCAGAAACTCCAGTCAAGGGCCGCTATTCTTCCGCCGAGGTCCAAAGAAACCAGCTCAAGAATAAATATGTAGAAGTAAGCGCTAAAAACCGTCAAAGCTTACCAGAAACGAATAGTAGTTCTGAAATAGTGACGACAACAATGCCAGTAGACGTAAAAGTTGAATCGGATACACAATCACGGACATTAGCGTTACAAAGTAGCAATGATATAACTAATAGCACAGTCACTGATCCACCCGGTTCTGTTGTTTTCGATGATGAAACCAATAATGTAGCAGCTGAAATAACTGATACTGACCCACTCAGCTCTGAAGAAGAAGAGGAAGAATTTGATGATGTGGCAGAGGACGCAACAACTATAACAGACCAAGGAACCACCGAATTGCCGCCATCCACACTTCCGGTAGTTGAATTTGCCTTAGGTCGCTACGGAATGGCTGGAAAACCTCAAGATACAAGCAGTATAGGAAACAAATCCCCAGAGTCAGCATCAAAAGAAAAAAGTGGAAGACTGGATCCGAGAAAAATGTATGATTTTCAAAGAACTAAATCGGTCGTGGCATGGACGTCAAGAAATTCGCGGAATTATTCCAATCAAAATGTCACCAAGAATTTAAATTTTGTTAAAACACCAAATGGTGGAGGGCCTGCAAAAATTGGTTTAGGTCCCAGACTGAATTTTCGACGAACAAGAAATTAATTTCCTATTTCAAATGTATAGTCTTAAACTAATGCTCAATTTTTCTTATCTAATACACGAATGGGTGTGATTAATGATGTTAGACTGCATGCTTATGAACTAATCTCTTTAATTTTCTAATATCGTCATCAAGTACGTTTCATATAAATTCTGAAAATAACAGTTTGCAGTTGACTGAGGGTATCCGTCAAAGTTGAAATAAATAACATTTGATTTAATAATCTATTCATTCATAAAAAGACAATTAACTGTAGTATTTATGTTTTATTGTACAACAAGATCGTTTATACTTACACATTCATAAGTTTACGAAATACATAGTTGCATACGAAGGTGACTCCGGCTCCACTCAATAATAACGACCTTTTTCGCAATGTAAAAATACTCTATCATCAAACGTCCACGCGAGTCCCCACCGAGTAATGTTGCCTTGAACAAATTCCGTAGTGCCGTAATTTGTGACCTTTTTGGATTCCAAGATTTCAAGAGCATTGCGGAGGTCTTTCTTCAATCCCAACATGATTGTAAATAATCTGAAATTAATATTAGAATTGATAGCCATTCACATTCAGTGTTCAATCAAATAGATTTCAAATGCGATATTCACAATTTACCTAATACGATCACCAAATTTTGTCGATTCGTCCACCATTTCAGACAAAAATTTTGTCTCTCCCCCATCACAGGATACCTCCTCCACACTTCCTGTTGGTGCATTGCTAGGGTTTCCATATTTCACATTTTTAGCTTCTGGAGATGCACTGTCAAAAAAGGGAGGATTGCACACCGTGAACGAAATAACATGTCGGTTGCTGTAGTTTAAAGCCTGCTCGAACATGGTCGCTCCGTTGACGTGATATACTGTACAGAGTATACTTGAGTAAATTTTATTTTTAAAAAGTGCAAATTTAGTAAAAGTGTATCGAAAGAAAATGCCTTACTGAAAACCATATCCTGTAAATGGTTTCTCCGAACATTTTGCTCAGCAATTTTAACATGCTCAGAATTGATGTCTGTCCCAATCATTGTCCACGAAAACTTTCTGGCGCCCATTAGTGCGTAAACTGCCGTTGCTCCCGTGCCTAATACGAAACGGATTAGTCAGTAGGCGATATGTGGTTCATTTTTTGAATCAATTAAAATCAAAATGTGTCGAGTGTCATTTGAAAAAGCTAATGAATATTACCAATGTCAAGTCCAGTAGTAGGGGCCCAATCCCATGTATTAATGTATTTGTGAACGAGATCTTCAATCCATAACATATAATTCAATCGTAGGGTAACAGTGGGAACAAGACAGTCGTTTGGAATGTCAACTTTCAGATCAAAATCCTTTTCCAACAACGCTCTTGTCAAGGCTTGAACAGCACCGGATTTTTGGAAATCCAATTTGGCCACTCCATTGTCGCTCTTAAAATTCAATTACATAAACATTTAATTTACAATGTCCACATTTGATGAAACCATCCCAGATTAATATTATACTACATTTCCTTACCAAATTAATGAAGTCGTTGATGTACTCAAACTTGTTTTTAAGTTCCTTAAAATCTGGTGGTTTTTGATAAATATTTTTAACATGCATTCGAAGCGAAGTTGTATGTTTCACTCTATTCATTTTCCACCCAGAATACGTTCCTTTAGCCCTTTCTTCTAAAGTAGTTTCATTTGTAAATGGTTTCCACGTATCCCGAAATGTTGATGACGGTTCTGAATGAGGAGAGGATGACCCGGGGTCTGTATCATTTCCTCCTTCCACTTGACAGTCTTTTTCAACAGAAATTCCCTTTTCTTCAGTCTTTTCCATTTCTTCAGAGTTTTCCTTTTCTTCAAAACTGGTATTCTCAAAATCATCAGGAACAGTGGATGAAATGTTACCATCTTTCATACGCGAATTATCACCATTATCGGTGACGTTGACACCAGGTTCACTATTATTACTTCCTCCAGCATGGTTGGTTGCACTTGTGTTTGACACTTCCATTTTTTAAAGTAACGACGCTAACTTACATAATATTCATTGACATATTGATTTGAGCGTTACAGGTTACAACACTTGTAATTAAGGTTTATCACCTTGAGTAGTCCGGAATGACAACTGATTATGTCACTGGTAAAAGAATCGGAACAACTGAACAAAAGGCAGCACCGGAACGACAACGACGACGAGACGACAATTCAAAAGTTCGTTCGCTTAGCTCTCTCGCACCCGCACCATGAAGTAGACTCACTTTTTGACTCTTTTGTGCTTTGTTTCGTTTTTTGTTGGTTCCTGAGAAAACAGAAAAGCGAAGAATAATATAGAGAGCGATATGATAAAGGGCTCAACGACGTTCCAAAATATTTAATTTATTCTTACTTTACTAATAGTTTATTATCAAATACTAGGTACATACAGAAATTTCAAAAATACAAGTTTAAGTTAGTTAGCTAGATTCTTAATTCTTATGCCCATTGGAATAAATGAGTTAGAAGAAATGTGAATTATGTATACGTGGGAATAATACAACTCATAGCAACTAGCAATACAAGTAGCCTACAAGTAACCGAAAATACGAATTGAATCGAAGTTGAATACAACACATTTTATTGCTTGCCATTTGCAATTGGACGCGATTGATTCACGTCCCGTGTTGGTGGTTGCGAGTCAATAGAATGTCTTTTTCTGGATTGATATGCCTAAAAAAGAAAGTCATTTTTTAAGATTAGATTATTTTGTTTTTTAACATGTGCGAAAAGCTATTTTTTCTCTCAATAAGTTTCATTATGAGTTTACATTTGCGGCCAATAGACGAATTTTTGCATGACTAGATTTCCCCATATATAATACCATCGAAGTTAAGTATCCATTAGGATTTTGCAAGAGGACGTACGGATGGTCATCCTCCTGTAAAATATCATCAAGTGTAGAATGTAGATTACGATAACGGATTTCGGCATTAAAAAATTGAGGAACGAAAAAATATACCTTTAAATAGCCGTTTTCTAGAACAAATACTCTGTCACATTCCATGACGGTGTCCAATCTATGGGCGATTGTAATTATAGTACAATCGCCAAATTTAGTTCTTAAAGTTTGCCGAATGAGACCTTCAGTTCTGAAATTATTTAATGTCATATTGCATTTATTATTCTGTCCGATATAAGTAATGATTAATGCCTTGAATATTAATTATATTCCATTGTTAGGTTTGTTTTGTCAACCTGGGGTCTACATTGGCAGTTGCTTCGTCTAAAACAAGAATTTTATTTTTTCTCAGTATTGCTCTTGCTAAGCATATTAATTGCCGTTGCCCCACACTAAAATTGCATCCTCCTTCCCACACCATGTAGTCTAATGCGGGAATTACATCTTTCAACTCGACCTGCATGAAACAAGAATTCAAATAGGGTCAAAGAATTAATCAACAAACATGACGTTAGTTATTGTTACCTCATCAATTACATTCCATAGTTCTTCATCTGAAAATTTTTCGAATGGGTCTAGATTGTACCGAACCGTTCCAGAAAATAAGAACGGTTCTTGTGGAATGATGGATATGACTTTTCTTAGATCATGCAGGCCCAGTGTTGCAGCCACAACTCCTCCGACTGTGATTTCACCACGTGCTTCAACCAATCTAAACAATGCAGTTAAGATGGAACTTTTTCCAGCTCCAGTTCTTCCAACAATTCCAATTTTTTCACCATGAGCTATTCTAAAACTGAGATGCTTAAGAACATCCATTTGATTGTCATAAGCAAGTGACACTTCCTTGAAAGTTATAGAGCCATTCGATGACCATCCAGGCGGTGGAGACTTTCCTGCGTTTGTCGTCAAAAATTTCAATCTTGTTGGTTTAATCATATTGTAATTTTGTAATTTGGATTCACGGGAAAATGTAATGAAATGATACCTTTTTTGGAATTCAGTGTAGCTTCCGAATTAATTTTGGTGTATTCCAAACATCGTTCAACAGACGTCATTAAATTCTCAGCTTCGGCAGATTGTCTCATTCCAAACTGAAATGTGTTCATAAGCTGCAATAGAGATGCAACAGCTAAACCAACTTTTCCACTCGACATGGCTTAAAAATACAGGAAAATAACGGCAAATTACAATTATGATCATTATTAAATAAATGCAGCCATGAAACATTGCTTACATGTAGACAGTAGAAGAAAGCTGTAAGTTACAATGGTTACAAACACTGTTGACATCATTTCAAGCCAAATGCTGAACCAGTTGTTACCGGCAATGAAGTGATACCAAGATGCCGAGTGTAAATCCTAAAACCATTTCAAGTTGTTCTATAGCTGATCGAAATTCCGAGCATGTATTTTATTCAATATTGATGTTACCTGATAAGTATCAAATTGGGATATGACGATATTTTCAGCTTTTGAGGAACGAATGACAGTAAGTCCTTGCATTGTTGAAGCCAAATGTGTAAAGAGTGGACTCCTTGCTAACATGTGTGAAACAATATAGATTAAGTAAGCTAGCGCTATATGTTTGTAAAGAACGAAAACAATTAAAATTATGTAGACTTACTGACTGACTCGATTCGCTTTATGTTTCTTGATGTTTTCACAAAAAACTTGCGCAAATACCAGTAGCTGAACAATAGTAAAGCAGAAGGAAATGCAAGGTAGTAGTTAGAAAGAATAACAATTACTAGTACACCGATTGTGCGATGTCCAATGTCCAATGTGTCAAATATGGCAATTGGTAAGTATTCATCCAATGCTCCAATATCTTTGGTAAACCTGTTTATTATTCTTCCTGGGAAGCAAAAAGCCCGTTAGATCGCTACTATTGTGAACAAACATTAATGAATTCAATGAATTCAGTCTTTTTCTCACCAATCGGGTTATCATCAAAGAACTTGATGGGAGCTCGAACGACACTAGAAAACATGCGTTGGTGTACGTTGTTGCTAATTCTCATGCAAAATGTAAAGAAGAAAATGGTTCGGATTGTATCAACGATAAACACCCCGCTAGCAAGACTAGCATACACAATGATGTAGACATTTCTGTTAAAGTAATCTGGATAGGATTCGTCTTGCACTGTTGAATACACGGGGTCCTGTTCAAAGTTGCTATCAGATTGAAATGAGGCGATGGCATGCAATCGTTGATTCTTTTCTGAATCTTTCTCTTCTGCTTGCGTCCAAAATGACAACCAGTAATCTGTGGAACTTATTAGGAGTTGCGTAAGAGCAAAACCGAATGCAAGAGCACCCAATCCGAACAATGAATCTCCGGCTCGGAAGTAACTGAAATAAGTTGCAGAACCAGAACCCACCACGATTCGTTCTTCCTTTTTGTCCATTTCACAGTCGGAGCTCTAAAAAAGGGAATCATATTTACGCTGCGACATCATGATCTCTTTTCATCGTTTGACAATTCACGAACCTTTGACAAAGTTACTTCGTGAAATCCAGTGATATTATTTGCTTTGGAAATATCATCGTCGTCCGCATCATCGTGTGCGAGAAGATCCACAAAGTCAATTCCTTCTGTTATGAGCTGATGGTAACTTCCTTCTGCTAGTATTCTCCCCTTTTGAAATTAAAAACAAAAATTAAAGTTTGGATACGAAATTCCATAATAAACAATATGATTTACTGTAATCAATCGTACATCAGTGATGACTATGACATGATCCGCATGAGGTAAATATTGCAGTTGGTGAGTAACTAGAATCCTCAGTTTTCTGTCCAAATAAGTTCTAATGCACCTGTCAAAAATAATACGGCTCACACCAGCGTCCACAGCACTCAAAGGATCGTCCAATAAGTAAATATCTGCATCTTGATAAAGTGCTCGCGCCAATGTAATTCTTGCTCTCTGTCCTCCACTCAAAGAAACTCCACGGTCTCCAACAATTGTCATGTCTCCAGAAGCAAATTTTTCTAGATCATCTTCTAAGGCACACACCCTTAAAATTTCAGTATATCGTTCTTTCCAAAAGTTGCGTCCCATGACAATATTTTGTCGAACAGTTCCCGGAAAAATCCACGATTCCTGAGGTGTGTAAGCAGTCGATCCTTGAATAGAACACCGTCCAATTTTGATTGGCAGTTCTTTAATGATAGTTTGTAAAAAGGAAGACTATGAAGTAAAAAACATTAATAAGCATGATGCATTGCATATAGGCACAAATCCTGGTGAAGAACTTTAATGACGGGAACAATTAAAAACTTACCTTTCCACAACCTACAGGACCAACGACCATTACAAGTTGATCTCCTTTAATATTTAAAGTAAAATCCTCCAGCGTGGCTTTGTCATGTTCCCAACTAGTAAATTTATGAAATTACATTCTAAAATAATGTATATTATTATTACCATTTACAATGCGGTACGGTAATGAACTCACCAAGCAAACACCGATTCCATTTGTAAATGAGGTGGCATCTTGAAACTATCGTCGTTTTCTCTGCAATCTTTGATCATCATATTCTCATTAATGTCATGTTCTTCTAACATAAGAAAATCCTACGATTGCAATCATTTAATTAGTATTCATGTTTTTCAGGTACACCATGTAATTCTCCAAAAAAGATTTGCTGTAACAATTACCTCAATTCTTTTAATGGAAGCCATTAACTCTCCCATTGTAGCTGCCGCATTTGGAACGTAATACCTATTATATAGTAATTACGGATTTGAGGACCATTTTTAAGATAAATTATATATAACAGGTAGTTATAGTTATGTTATTTCAGAATATTCAAATATCATACATCATTATTTCTGTCATCACGTTGAAAATGGCCACAGTAAAAAACGCTTTGTCGGCGGTGACGTGATTTCCGGTGAGAGCATACGCTAAAATGGCCAAAAATGGGACGTAAGTGAAGTTGGAAGTGAAAACTCCCATAAAAGCAGCTCGAAGTAAAGATCGTTTTTGAAGTGCTCTTATCTCCATTCTTCTGATTCCAGTGATTACTTTGGAGAATGATTTTTCCCATGTATACATTTTAATTAGTCGTATTGCTGCCACTACTTCGCTCATAGTCTTGCTTCTCTCGTCTGTGAATTTGGCAATTTCTGCTCGAAACTTTGCCGATAGTTTACCAATAAAATCTGTACATAATACGGCGAGAAAATGAGGTTGTGTGATGTAATGGATTTGAAAGGTAACGCAAAAATGATAACATCTCACATTGACTGGGTGACAACAGAAGAATGTATCCAACCCCTGCAATGGACGCTGGTCCTATTTCAGCATAGAGAATGCAGAAGAAAATGAGAAGTTGTACTGGCCCAACGAAGAAGAAAGCGATGAAATGGAGGTTGTAGTCGAAACGACTGACATCATTAGCAAGTAAGTTTACAATTTGACCCACGGACGATTTTCCTTGGGATGAATGGCTCAGGCGAAGCGTCTGCCACAACATCAAAACAATGCAATTTAGCCACAAATCGGCAATAACTGTCATGAGCTAATTACTGTTCAGTTAGCGCCAATCACAGTGTGACTGTGTGACTACTTGAAGGCTCATTGTTGCCTTCCTTTTGTGGGAATCGGAAAATTTGCAATTGCGTTCTAATAGAGCTTTAAGAAGAGATAGTGTCGGTGTTGGGCTGTTGTTGTAGAGCACAAGATTTCTATATCTGGATGATTGTGGGAATTTTGCCGACGTACTTTCTCAGAATGCAATATTTCGTCCTTCAAGAAAGCAATCATTTTGCATTGTGGGATTGAGGGGATGGTACATGTTTACATGCAACAAGCGTACAGTGTTTTAATGAAAATAAAAATGGAATAAATGCTGACATGAGAAGCATAAGTAATTCAGACTAAATAAATGGACAAGAATGAATGTAATACTTTTCTGTAAATGAGTGAAGAGGTTGCCACACGACAACGCATTCCGGAAACGCACATTTGGAAAGCCGTTGGGTGGTTCAGCAAAATGTGAATTAGTGTTGTGAGACATAAACCAAAAGCAAACAAACTTTGAGACAAAGCTGTAACCGAAGGGTCACTAAAAGAAACGACAAATAATCTCAAGAAAATTGGTTGAGCCACTCGAATCACCCAAGCGTCCACCATGAAAATGAAAACAAACGTAGCATAACGCTGTCCAAATGCTCGTAGAAGAGCCTTCAACAATTTCGGTTTCTGTTTGTTTTTCGTTGCTTGTACGGTTTCCTCGTCCCATTCTCTGTCAAATTTGAAAACATCCTTTAATTACTCTTTACGAACGCGAATGAAACAATAATGATACTTAAGACGTTCATTTATGCTGAATTGTTTAATTTGTTTAAAGCGTTTCAGAGAAATACTAGTTTATCAACTGTATCTTACTTTTCCAGCCGTTTCGTTAAATTTTCCGAAGTGTTGTCAACTGGAACATTGTACAAATCATCTATGGACAAGTCTTCCTTATTCCCTCTCCAAAATAAAGGGAAAATCCATAAGAAAAGTAGTTTGGAAATCACATTCGCACTGTCTCTGGCGTTTGGAACGTTTCTTTTAGTTGCGAAATCCATTGCTCACTGCTTTAATTTGTATAATATTTAAGAATCTAAAAACTCCATCCAAGAAGCATTAACTAATTCCAAAATGTAAACAGTG
>JABASF010000624.1:0-35677 GCA_019776145.1 Harlomillsia oculata
CTAATGTTTTCCCTTCCAAATCTAACTGCATTTCACAAGGGTACTTCGTCTCTTCTTCAGCTGGAAAAGGAATTCATTCATTAGAGTTGAACAATTTTAGATACAAATTGTGACTAGTCATAACCTCATAACTCTTTGTTAAATTATTACCTCGCTTTTGTTTGCATTTGTAGCACAAACCGCACGCAACACATAAAACAAGCCAAAATCCAGCAAAGAGACATCCAAGCATGAGATACAAGTGGTCCTTAGTTGGTACAATTTCATCTTCTGGATTGGAATCCAAGTCTTTGTCATGTCCGGCTTGATCTTCATCCGGTTTCTCAGTTGTGGCCATTCCAGTCGTCTTTGCAGCAATAATAGCACTAAAACTCGAAGCGCCTGCTCGATTAAAGGCTTGGATTTTGATGTCATATGCAGTCCCGGGTTTCAAATGAGAAATGTAATGGTCATCAGACTCGGATCCTAACACGGTTACTTTGGAGTAGTCGCCCGCACTCGTAGCTTCTCGGTAGTAAATAAAGTACCCGTCCAATCCACCGGATTCAGTTTTCATATGCTTCCACCGTAACAAAATTGCAGACGAGTTGAAAGGAGCTGCGTTTGTGATCACAGGGACAAAAGTTGGCCGACGCATCGTGCTATCCTTTTGCAATACGAATTTGTCCGAGTTTGGACCGACTTTATTGTCATTGTTCGAATACACTGCTGCTATTCGGAATCTACGTTCACAAACAAAACTTTAAAAAAAGGAACCTATTAATACTTTAAACTTTGGTTTCAAGAATCCACTTACTTGTACGCGTGCCCAAGCCTCAAATCACGAACTTCATAGCTGTGAATATGTGGTGGAATGTCATCGTCAATTGTCATCCACCGGGAATTCCGTTTACTCATTTCCTTGTATTGGACTTTGAAAAATTGAATCGGGTATCCTGAATTCGGTGGTACGGTCCATCGAACCATCACTGACTCATCAGAGATTCGATTCATACTGGGTTTCGAAGGAGGAATCATATCTACATACAATGAATGCAAAATGAAACACTGCAAGATTGAAGGCCATATCACCATCAAATTATAGTATGTAGTAACATTTACCTTGGCCTTTGTGTTTTCTCTTCTTATGCTTTCCACGATGGAACTTGTTTCCTTTGTGGTGGTGTCCGCCGTTATGACCATGATGACGTAACAACGGCGGTGTATTGTTGTATACAGGATCTTCCAAGTCTAAAACGATCACAAAACATTAAATAATCAATAGCATATTTTCGAATTAGAGAAACAAACATTCAATAAATATGCATAAAATCTTGATTAAATTACTTGTTGCATCACTAGCCATCGCTGTGATTTGTTTCGGAAGGACTTTTAGCTCAGCAGGACTCGTCACCGTTCCCATCGGATTGGTAGCAAAACACTGGAACAAACCCGCATGTTTCTTTTCCACTTTGGAAATTCGGAGTCCAATGTCTACAAGGTATAAGATTTTAAAACTCTGAGTTTAGAATTCCAAACTTTTACAACTATAAGCAAATATTAATTGCAATAACAGGAGGATGTACCAGTAATTTGAAGGTTTCCATCATCCTGAACATTGTGGCCATTGAAAACCCAGTAAACTCTGGGTTTTGGGAGCCCTTGGGAGACGCAGTCCAACGATGCTTCAGCCCCTTCTTCAACTACCATGCTTTTGGGTTCTTTTGTAATATTGGGCATACCTGTAATTTACACGACAATGTTCTTAGATCTCATTGATCACCAACATGAAACTAAAGTAACATGATATTTAACTGCTGACGTACTGTTGAGAACGACAGTGGACAATGAAGTGATAGATTCTCCAACACGATTAAAAGCTTCGCAAATGTATTCGCCTTCCTGTTCGAATCCAATATTGAAGAGATGCAAAGTTCCGCCTGGAGCAGTGACGGAATTAGTCATTGACGATCCACGCAATTTACGCCACGTGGTGAACGGAGGCGGATTTCCCACAGCGACGCACTCCAAAGTTACATTTCCATCTGTAATTTAATGAGAATATGAGCAATAACCGTATAAGATTTTTAATTAGCATTTTGTTGACTCTTGATAGAAAATGATGAGTACCTTTAGGTACAACGACGTATGGTTTGGGCCTAATTAGGAATTCAGGAGCTTTCCTCGTGTACTGTGACTTTGGTTGTACAGCTAATTGAGTGGACCATTGAGCGACGTAAGTCTCAGTGGTAATGTGGTTCGTAGCTGTACAAGTGTAGGATCCGGAGTCCAGCTGCGACACGTTGAACAGGTGCAAAATCCCCGAGTCTGTCACTATACTGTTTCCTGTCCAAACAAAATTATACGGTAATCATTAAAAAGAGGCATTTCCGGTGGAGATAAGACAACAACACTCGTATCCAGTTACCCATTTAGTACTCTCATTGCTCCTGTGTTTGTGTGTGGGCCTCAATGCTTTGCGTGATATACAATACTAATGAAATGGATTTGGACTCTTGTTAAGTAAGTCTTTTTATGACACGACACATCTGACATGACATGACATGACATTGTCCACTTTTGCCACCTACGATGCCAGTAGAAATTGGCCATATAGCATAGCCACGACCACAATTCTTAAGACAGCTCCTGATCCTGCTCCAAATTAAGTGGACACGCAAAGTGGACCATGCACAACAACAACAAACACGCAGGAGTATACCAATACCAAGTGCCAACGACATAATGAGACAAAGTAAAAAAAATTCTCTAATTTTTTTCGCATTGTTTGTTCGCACTTGAAACATTTGGAATGAAGACAAACAATGCATTTCACATAGAAAAAAAAATCGGAAGTTGAAATTCTTAGAGACAGAAAACACAAAGTCATAATAAGTAAAGTAAGATGTCAAACTAAACTAACCAGTTTCAGAGTCGACTGGATTTCCATCCCTGTAGAATGAAACAAATGGAGGAGGATTGCTGTACGGTGCATCACAATTGATCGCAACATTGTTGCCTTGCACGACGCTCAACGTCTTGTTTTCTTGAGGATGAAATGCGTCCATTTGAGCCATTGTCAACTGAGCCGGAAGAGATGTCAAAGCCTCTGCTCCAAATTCAGCTACACACTGCCAACCAAACCATACATATACACATAATCAAATGCTATGAACCTTAATTTATTAATAAATAACCATGATGCCATGATTTCTATCAGCATAAATTGTAAAACCCGTAAAACTGACCTGGTAATCTCCGACTTGCTGCATAAATCGTTCCCGATTTGTGCTCACTTTGACCACGAGAAAGCTCCCACTTATGCGAATATCCGAGTCATTCCCTGGGTGCAGAAACCTGCCGTTCAACTTCCATCGAACCTATGTAAAATAAAAATATCCAAAGAATTGAAGAATGAGAATTCAAAATTACATACGTAAATTATTTTGAAATGCGGAAAGCCTAAAATTGAGCTATCAGCACCATTTCACTTTTCACATCAATTAAAATGATTCAATGATTCATCAAACTTATCACATCATCATCATTATTCATTTACTACAGGGTTTTTAAGGTACGTTAACTTTAAAAATTTAAACATAATAGTCTTATTTGTAAGCATTATAGTAATTCGCAAAAATGGCAACAAACCTGTTCTGTTGGTATATTCGTTTCACACTGGAAAGTGACCTGTAAAATGACCAAAGGATTTTTGTAAGAACTTATGCATCATTTTTATTAAAGCATGCAATTTTTTATGAAGGAAAACTCACTCTATCACCGGGTGGTGTAACAATACTTTGTGGACTTCGTGTGAAATACTTGCCAATTTCCGCTGCAAAAATTTGGAAAGAAAAAACAAAATGAGAATTTCATCTTATGGAATAAAACCAAACAAAAAAGTTCCAAAAGGGGAATTAAAATTAACTAAAGGAATGACGTAAATGAAATCTTGGCAGGCCAGCCTTGTCATATCAAAAATGTTTTTAGTTTATCTTAATTACTCTTTTATTATCTTAACGACTTTCCGTCTCCTTTTAAATAAAAATGCAATCTCAATCCTCATTAAATCAAGTTTAGTTGGCGTAGGCAGAGATCTCTTTCGTGATTTACAACCTATAAGGGCGAGGATGCAAAGGACATTTCCCACACAAATCCCTCAATTCTCAAACATGATCATGATCACATAAGACATGACATGACTCATGTTGTCATGTTCCATAAATGAGCCTTCTCCCTTCTCTCTTCACTAAAGAGAAATCAACCAAAAATCGTCTCACACCCGTTGAAATTCGATGTTGAATGATGTCATTCCAGGGTCACAGGTCATAAAAACCAGATTAGTTTACAGCGAGGATCCTTCTCAAACCGTGCAAACAATAAAAATCAAAAATCCCAAAATACGACAAGTACATTTACGACATTTTAAGCACTGACTACACGTTTCCGCTCATTTCTCGTGTCAATGACAATGGTACATGAAAAAGATCAGTAAGTAGCAGGTACACCAGAAAGTGACCAATGACGATGAACGTGTCACATCCGCAGTTTGTCGTCCACGATGTCATGTCAATATTGAACTGGCTCATGGGACAGAATACACATAGCCTAATTACAGCCAGAGATTCCCGTTCATCGTGTGAACAAAGAGATAAAAGGGCCACATTGGGAAAAATTATTTGGCATTTCGTTTCTCACCTGTTCTCACTTGATAAGCTCGCAAGCTAGCAGACAGACGAGCCAAACCATCGCAAACAACAATGCAAAAAAGTGTCATTTGGATTTGGACAAACTTTTCGTAGCTTACTATATACAAATTATTTTTGTGTGCTCAACATTTTATCCAAATGGGGCTTTTAATGCGTCCTAGCCTGAGGCCAATTACCTTTCAGGAAAAACCTCAACTCCAAACACAGACGGACGTGCAAATTGTAAACACTTTTCGTCGACACTTTGGCTTTATTTGTTTAACGCAAAGGCAAAAGTAATGCATTCTGATATTCCCGACAGTTTGTTTATTTGTACATTATTTTAACTTCCAAACCTAGAGACCTGGACTGTATTCTCAAATGAGACCGAACACAAAGTTGCAAAAGTTTCAATTTTTTCCCATAAGTATGGTATATCGGTATATGCCTTTATGTTTAAGCAAGAGTAAACATCGGAAATCGCTCATCTTCATCGCAGAAAAAGCCAAAGAATGCAAACTATTACGTGAGAGGATGGATGATGACGAACAAGTCAAAAAGCAGTTTTGCTTTTTTAATGTAGCCGGAATCCTGAGCGATGAAATCATCACCCAATTCCACTCAAGAAGATATAATGAGAGCAATCAAATGGGCAAGATCGCGCAAAAAATGTAGTTGTGGAGCACAAGACCCGACCGACCCAGAAATGTTCGTGTTGCAAAGGAAACAGCATCTTCATCTTCTCCAATTTAATCATAGTTCCATTAACAAAATAATGTCGTGCAGCCGTCCAGCTTAGAAATTATGAAATCTCACCTTTCCTTTCCTTTCAGTCCATCTGCTCTCCTGCACTTTAATTACTTTCCAGAGCTACTACGCTGTCGGACCATTTTTTGAGTAATTTGAGAAGAGAGTAACATCAAATTCAAATTTTCGAACAAGCTAGTCTGGACGACAAAACCACAAGATGAAGAAACGTCGTCGTCGTCGTAGCTTGCATTTCATGGGGGAAAGGTACCAAACGGATTAGTCAGCATAGCCACATTGTAAGTTAAAAAAGGTGAAACAATTATTTTTGTCCATGAAACCCGATCCGACAGCTCAGTCAAACGTAACGAGTCGAACGAGACACGTCCGACAGTGTCGTCGTCATCTGACCTTTTTAAAAAATGACCAATTATACATTTCTACTTACATTCTCCAGATGCTAATGACACTCACAGGAGCAGCAGGTAAGACTCGGTTAAAAAAATACTCAAGGGATCTTAAATTATTCCAAAACTAATCATTTTATCAGGAGCAAGAAAACGACAAGAAAACAACTTTCTAATAATAGTCCTTTGGCATCTTCTGTCTCACTCTGAAAATCAGTTCCAGTTTTTTTAGTCCAAAAATCCAGAGCGTGAATAAAACAAAAATCTGTCTGGATGCTTCATCATGCAGGAGGAACAGGAGCTTGAAAGGATTTCGAAAAGTCCCAAAAAAAGTTGGTGTCTACGACTTTTGCATCTTGCTACCTTAAAAGATTTGGGGGATGTAATCAGCGGAATACATCTGAAAGATAACGATGTGATGCGAGTCTTTCAGAAGAGAGTCGACTGGACCTGGACATTTTGAAAAGACCTTCACACACTGACACTACATTTTTTACTCAAAGGTTGAGAACAACAAAAAGGGATCTTGTGAGCGTCCGTCTTGACAAGACAGAGAAACCTGTTGCTAATGGGCTCAACTTCAACTGTTCAAATCCATCGCCTAATTCCATCATGATCAAGAGAAATGCAGTCAGCTTCCACAGATTCCACTCAAACAAAAGAGAAGAGAAGTAGCAAAAAAATGAGCCTTTAGTGGTTGAAGTCTACTAGCTTCAAGGGACAAAGCCAAAAAAGGCAGCTCCAGTGCAGTGCGGCTCAGTCTCCAGTCATCTGTGAGAAGCCCTTCACATCGTCCATCTTCACAGCACCTTGTCCAAGTCACTTCATCTAATATTTCCTCCTGACTCGCTCCGATCCCTGCCTGATTCAGCGCTTTTTCATCAAGGAAGAGAAAAAGAGAATTTATGACGGTGACTTATGATTGCTCTTGGCTTTTGCCTTCACTCGGCACATTCTCACAATCACAAAAGCCAAGGCATGCTCCACCACAGGAAACCATCTCTTGAGCACACAAATACCAATAATGCATTTAAAGGAGCATGAACATCCATCCAAACTTTTTTTAGGACTTGGGACCCTTCAACAAATGGCTACAAGACTCTTTTGTCAAGTCCCATTCAAATTGTCATTGTTTCTGACTGCTCAAAAGGACCAAGCCCACTTAATACAAGATTCCCTTAAAAAACCTTCTCATCTTTTATCTTTTCAAACCTACACGTAATCACATTTGACAAACGGACAATTCATTTGTCATCATTCTTTGGTCATAATGTCTTTTATCTTTATAGTACAATTTTTGAAATCAGTCTCAAAATTTTAAATTCCATATTTACTCTTATTCACATTCAAAAGTTTTGAGGTTTTGACACTAAACAACCTGTTGATGAGACAGACAACACAAAAGGAACCCGACAAGACAACACAAAAAACGTCCCTAGAAAATCAAGAAGAAGCTAGAAAACGGACACAGGCTGTCTGGCTGACTACCTATAACAAGTAACAAAGTAACAACGTTGCACCTGTGCCTGCATGCCTTCATGTACCGATGTACCCTTTCCCTTTTGTGAAGGGCACAAAAAAGTGACCAATAATATAATGTCTACTCCGAAAAATGTTTACTCGTGTATAGGAAAAACTGTAATCTGACTGACGACAATGGCTACAAGAAATCCATAAAATGAAATAACTAATCAGACATTGGGAAATGTACAATTTGAACTGCTATGGTAGTACTATAGTACCCTTCTTATTCAGAGCCCTTGAAGGGATACAAACAACAACTCGCATTATATATACAATGGAACAACATGATAAAAAGCGACGGCGAAGACGACTTTTGTGGCTTCCATTCCAAATTGGAAGATAAAAAGTCACCCCGTTTGTTGATTCGAAGGGCTCCAAAAACTGGGGAAGGTAAATACACGATGTTGGAATAGTTCTCGTTTGCCTCATCCGTCACTGCTCATTATTTCCAAAGTCATCTTTCACTTTGGACTCGACACATTAATTACCTTTACCAAGCCTGCCTTATAGTCTGCCGAGAACACCGCTCAACTCTTTACCATTTCAACCTCAACCTTACATTTCCCTACACTAAATAAATCACTGCTTTTGGTCCACTCGTCACAACGTAACTTTGCAATTAAAAACAACATCCGCAACAAAAATGGCAAACCAAGATGAACGATCCTGAATTCGAATTCCATCCCTCCTTTCTATTACATTTTTGATAAATCCCTACTAGAGAAAGAATCCTTGAGACGAAAATCTTTCTCATCCGCCTCGTCGGCCGTGTCGTCATCGCCATAAAAATAACATTTTGTGTTATTAGCTTGCTTGCTCCTAATTTTTATTGTACTTTGGTAGTAACAACACTTTTTTTGCCATTTCCCACAGCCACAGCACAGCTGTAAAAACCATCTGCAATTGCCAATAAACTCTAAATGCTTCGGAAAATTTTTCGGGTCGCTTCACCTTCACGGTTGACATTTTTCGTTTTATGACTCGTCATTTAAAAAAAAGAAGTCACAAATAACTCTGTCTTTAGCCTCTTTGCTTGCCATTTTGATCCCTATTTTACCAAGAACATCGTCGTGTTTTTGGTCCTTTTTTCTGCCATTTCGTTGTCGATGCGCCGTCGTTCAATGTCAACAATGATAGGTCCTCCGAGTCACTTTCATCTTATCAATATTGATTTTACTGTAAGAATAAACAACTTCCGAAAACTCTAAACGTTTGCTACCAGGAGGACGAAAACAAATGGATTTGTTTCAATTTCTGTGGGAGACGACGACGGTTCCGTCTCGCCCGTCATCCTAAATCGTATGTTTTTTATGTCCCTTCCCTCAAAAAAGGCAAATATGAAACCCTTAAACCCTTTTGCCTCGAAAGAGAAATCCAAGCATTTCAAAAAGTCATTTCACACTTGTGTGTAAACGGCCCTTCACAAACCTTCCAGAAGACCATAAAACCTTTTAGGGATTTTTTAACCAAATGTTTTCTTGAAACATAGTGAATTGGCTCAAGAAAGTATCTCAGATGAAAAATTGTCATCGTATTATAAATTATAATGCTATATGGCCTGTATAAGGTTGTCTGTGGGTTTTCTGTGTATTGCGTATCACCAGATTAGAAAATGGTCATTTGGAGAAATTAACTTTAGTTAGATCCCGTGGAACGAAGGGAGTGACAAATGATCATTCTTACCAGACGAAGTGAATGTGACACAGAAGACGAAGAGGAGAAGAGATTTCCATCCCATGGTTGACGTCTGACAACAATTGATCATCATTGGAACACCGATGACAACTTCAACACAAACAATAGTCAACAAGTCTTCCTGGACAGGACTGCTGCATCATACACTGCATTCGCGTTCCTTCAGTCTTCTAAAATTTAAAAAAAATCAAAGAAATCTTGAATGAATAAATCAAACTCACAACTACTATTATTATTGTATTTTAATTTATGGATAATAAAAATATATAATAGTAATTACATAACAAGTTGATCACGAGAGGGTAATAAGAA
Organism: Harlomillsia oculata; assembly: GCA_019776145.1. Classification (NCBI taxonomy): domain Eukaryota; kingdom Metazoa; phylum Arthropoda; class Collembola; order Entomobryomorpha; family Oncopoduridae; genus Harlomillsia; species Harlomillsia oculata. The sequence goes on from JABASF010000624.1 coordinate 9,353, forward strand.
GATATACAAAGAGATTTTTAGGACAAAAGGTGTAATGTGCAATTTGAATAGGTGTCCCGAGGACTGGGAACGGCACAATTTGATAAACCAGATTGACCACAAGTGCGTCCACGTAATAAACAACCATAAATCAAGGAACGGGACTTCATTCCACTCAAAAACAAAGGAAGAAGATCCATTAAAATTCCCGTCTCAAACAATAAATGAAGAATGAACATGGACAAGTGTAAATTTTATTGTGCTACTTCTTCACAAGAGCAACAACAAACAGTGCATACATTTTTTGTATCGAACTCGAACCGAACGAGCCTCAAATTGCTCATCTGGCAGGAAATTCTCTCGTAATCTCTCTCAATGCAGACAGACGATTACACCAAAACAAACAAGTCGGCATTTCCCTTTAATATTCCTTTGTGTACTAAAACATGATTGCCCCGTCTTCCCTGTCCATCCGTAACAACTCTCTGAATGACACCTCAGTCTCAGTGAGCCCAATACCTCAACAAATTCTGAGGCATCATTAACCAAAACAATCAAAATGACAAATCGCAAACAAAGTGCCTGGTGTGGATTACGTGGGAAGTCAGCGCAGCGTCGGAGTCATCGTGCGAAAATCCTCTGCCATAAGCTCAAACGCTGCAATTATTTGCATTTTAGGTTCTGCAAAAATGGGGAAAATGCGAATTATTATAACAATGGTAAACACAATGCATCATGGGAATTTAACGAAGGGGTCATACATCATCGAGTACAAAGTCATTATCGTGGAAAAATATTGACCAAAGGATATGTGCAACGGGCAAAATTCACGTTCGTTCACTTCTTCAACCCTTTGCCTCCTTCGCTTCTTGCTTTTGTTTCAACTTTCAAGAAGACAAACACATAACGCAAGGCAACGAAAATGGGCGAAAAGTCATCGGGTTCATGTATTTCAGGTGGATTGCACCTTTTTCTCATGCAAACCAATTGTGAAGTCTACGTAAGTATGCTCATAAGATCCTTGATCTTATAAAACATCGAGGATTCAAGATTGAGATTCATTCGCTCGTCGTCGTCGTCCTCAAGAAATGCGTCAAGAGACATTCATCGTTAGGACATAACAATTACTCCACGTTACATAACAATAACAATCCTTTTGACACAGAGAGTAAATGTTTTTTGGGAGAACAAAAAATGAGAGAAGTTGTTGTGGTTGGGTCATCTTTTGAAGAGACTCGAAGTGTAATCAGCTCAGGGTCCAGTCCAGTTGAATGTTGTATGCAAAGGGAATGGGGAAGGAAAGAGACTCCGGGGATGATGATGATGACCATCCATTCTCATCATTACGAATATGGCAATTATGCAAATGATTCGGAACCAAAAAATAATGCCCTACAGCATAAAAAACAGTCGTTTGAGTGAAACTGCCTTTTGTGTTTATGTGTAAATCAAATGGGAAATGGCGTGAAATTACGCTAAAATACATTTTCCTTCAAGTTGTGGCAGTTAAGGGACGAAAAGGAATTGTTACATGCAATAATCAGTGACAAGGAAGGTGCACTTGAGAGTAATTATAGGTTTTAGGAAACATGGACACGTTTCCTTTTAACTACTTTTTACGCAATGCTAACAAGGGAAAAAGGTCAAGCTGTGAAAATGAAAAGAATCTGACCATTTCCGTCCAAAAAACACGAGGAAACCTTCACTTCATCATTCTTTTCACCTTGCTTGTTGCACAGATCGACTTTGGAATGTGCACCGTCTTACAAGATGTTTCAAAATGGCCGTGGTGCACGAGTAATCCGCCGGACTGATTTACAAAACAGAATGGAATGGAATGTTTTGTCACAGAAGACAAGGCGACAGATTCATTGCCACTGCATTTGCCACTTGAGTTTTTCCCTCCATACAAATTCCTCATTGCACAAAACTCAAAGGGAAAGATTTCAAAATAAAAATAAATCCTGCCTTCAGGCTACAGAAAAAGTAGATTTATTTGTTCAAAGATGCGAATGACTTTTAGATTTATTTCTGGAACAAAAAAATGGAGATCATCTTCCAGAAAATGAGACTCGTCTTCAATGGAAACATTCAGCATGACACAAAAAAGTCCCAAAAGAATTTTTCTCAAAATGTACATACAACAAAAGAAACTAAGCCAAGTGAAGAATACAAAAAAATCAACATGATGGTGAGATGAAAATGAAAATCTATTTTTAGTTATTTCTCNAGTGAAGAATACAAAAAAATCAACATGATGGTGAGATGAAAATGAAAATCTATTTTTAGTTATTTCTCCATTGAAAATGACACGAAAAAACCAGGTGAAGTGAAAAAAATGTGTTGAATCATTTCACACTCCAAACAAAAGTATCCAAAAATGCTCCATGATGACGATTCTCTTTCCTATGATGCAACGATAACAATAAACAAAAATCCCAATCTGAATGGTTCTTGAAAAATCTGAATCTGAACCGAAAAAGTGTCCATTTGGAATGTGGATAATGGAAAAATTCCTTTCTTTCCCTACCTTCAAATAAAGTAGAGTAAAACAAGCGTTTTTGTCGTGCGATATAACTTTTCCCAAGCGACAAACACGTTTTGAAAGAATCTCTTTCGAATCAACCTTACGTTGTCTGTTACTTTACTAGATTTGGACTTTGTTTATACGAAAATGCACCAGTTTCTAAACTCTTGCTTCTCACTGCACATGCACTTTGAGTTTTTATGAAAGTTGAGCCGGCATCGAGTTCAGAATTAAAATCCCATTAAGGATACACACAACATCCTGTGTTTTTTATGTTAGAAAAGGATTGAAAAGGGCTCCATGAAAAGCAATTCACACTTGAAAAACACCGACGACGACTGACGACTCATTACAATTAAAACAAAAGTGTGTAACGCCGCAAATGGCATAAACGCACAAACTTCCTCTAGAAAATGAGCAGGTTGAATGCTTTTTTTCTAACTGGACAAAAAATGGGTTGGAGTCGGTAAGTTTTCAAAATGAAAGTACTGGAGCAAAATGACAATATTCACCTGAGAAAAAAGCCATTCATCTTGTTGATAATAAATCCTCTGTGCTCAAGAATCCCCTTTGGACACTTTTGGAAAGAAGGATTCCAGGTCTGTCAGATTTACAAAAAACGAGGGTTTTCATTGTTCACACAGTGAATCCACACTTGAAGTTCACACTCTGGTAATTTCCCTGAGTACTACAGTCAAAAATATCAACTGGGATTGATTGTTACGTGTTGTTGAGTGGTGAGCAGTGAGCAGGGCCCGGAGTAAAAAAAGGATCCTTCGTCAAAAGATGAAGGGAGGCGGGTTCGTTACAGCACATCCGCTGTGTCTCGAGAAGAATCAGAACGATTTCCACTTGTTTCACATTAGATGCTACGGCTATGGCTAAGGGTCCTCTTTTCAAGACAACTGATTGGACTTGGGAAGACGAGGAACCTCAAAGTTTATCATTAGTCAACAAGGAACAAGAAAACACGAGAAGCAAGAATTCTCAAATCTCAACCTCAACTGAACTGAACTTAAAACGTGGAGATGAGTTGCACAACATGTTGTTAAGTACACTTTGAAAGAGAGACTGAAGTAGTCAAGCCAGTAAGTCCCTTAAGTCCGTTTTTGAGGTTGTTCTCGTCGTCTTGCGTTGTGTACTCTATTATTAATGGTCACCTTAGGGCGGCCTGCTTCTTACAAACACTTTAAAACCATAGACTGCTTATTTCGTCCCTTTTCCAACAGTTTAACGAGACTGAGATTGCAGTCGCACTTTGATTTTTCTCTGTACCTTTTCTTTTGAGAAGTGCTCACCATATAATCGTAATTCTCGATTCGGGTACTTTTCTATGCCACAAGCCCAACAAGCCCCAACAAGTCCTTATGGGCACTCAAGACTCTATTGTAAAGTGATTTCAACGCCCGAGTATTATACAGCTTTGGAAAACGAGGTTTTATGATGCGCCGACGTTTCGGTCTCATTCTTCAACTCCTGTTAGCCCATTTTCAAGGAAAAGGCTTCCGTCCTACCGTAAAATTTCCCAAAGGTAACAACTAACCAAAACTTGTAAATATAATCATATATTCCTCATTCCTTTTCTTCATCCAACTTCCAAAACGTTCATGAATGTGACAGTTTCCGACGCGAGGCGACGGAGAAACCAACCGGACATTTTGAGACGCGGTTGGTTGCCTATTCGGATTCACCACTCTGACAAGCCATGTCCGTCCGGCATGAGGCATGCGAAGGCCATCGGCAATGCACAAAAAACCTATTCTTCACGTCCGTACACCGTAGTGTATAGTACATCTCAAAAAATGAAATATGACGACAAAGAATAATCATCTCGGCTCATCTCTTCTCGAAACACAATTCACCTTCATTTCTCTTCTTCCTCACTACTTTTCACAACTTGTCCACATCCATGCTTTCCATCCCTACCATTTTTATCCTTCTCTCAACAACAAATTGCAATTATACTTTTAATGACATCGTGTCAAACAATAAGTAACGACTTATCAAAACTGCCTATCAAAAAACAGAAAATATAAATCACATTTTTAAAAATTCGGTCTGAGTGAGTCTGAATACTCTTGTCGTTTTTGTGGTGTGAGTGTTGATTACACCGAACAAGTGTCTTTTCAAGGATCCTCTACTTCCATTCCTTCAAGGGCTACGAAACTCAAAAACACAAACTAAAGGGAAGGGCGGACATTAAAAATTGTGATTGCCGGTTCATCTCAAGAACAAGAATAAGGAGAAGGATGTTTGAAGATATTGTTCCATTTTGCTGCCCATGTGAAGACAAGAAGAAGTGAAGTCTCCTCATCCATCCGTCGGTGAAATGCAAACACGGCTTTTTGTCGATGATCCTTGTTTGCTTAAGCTTCACTTCTCATACTGATAAATCATAAATCAATTCTCAAGCGGTTCTGACATCTCAAATACGTACAAAAACTGTTACAGAAGAAAGAAACTATGAAATCAGCGCTTTAAATAAAGTGGATGGACTTTCGATGATGTGATCGAAAATGTGCCTCACCCTCAATTCATCTCCGACACGAAAAGGGAACAACAGCAGCATGAGACTCATTTCCCACGACTCAATGCACAGATCAGTGAAAATTGAAATTACATCATAATAACATGCGGGTATGAATCAGAACCTAACAACACTCCGAATGTGAAGGTATACTACAGAACTGAATTGCTGAAAACAAACAAGATCAACGACTTGACACGACAGCTGGCATTTCTGAATTTGGAGCATTTGACATCATAAGGGGCACTCAATCAAGACGTCACCTCAACGTCTTGTCCTTCGTCCTAGCCAAAAAGGTTGACCAGGAGAGTGAGCGCCGCCGAGTATGAAGAGAGGAGCACACTTTTTCTTGGCTCTCAGACAACAAAAAATGCATATAAAATGACATTCCGGATTCCCGGCCTGATTCACTTAAATCATTGCAAGAAGGAAAGTAGAAGAAGAAGACGAAGAAAAGAAGATCAGGAGCAAGCAGCAGCAGAAGACAAGTTGCATTCTTGAGACATTTCTTCAACTGCACTTTTATCCTTGTTGAAGATGAGATGCGGAGATGTTGCTGTTGCCTGAATGAGTGAGTGAATGAGTTTCATCTTCTAACTAGAGTGGCTGGAGGCAACTTTTTTGATATATGCATATATAAACATAGTTGTGTCCATCAAAATGGTCAAAAATTCTTGAAGAGTGTTTGCCCTGGCACTCGCATCACTATCATCATCACACGTTCGGATAAGTACAGGGTTCTCCATTTATATTTTACTCATTGCCCACGAGGCGAAAAGGAAAAACTCAGTCAGTCACTTTTCGGACGTTCGGAGCAGCGAGCAAGCTTAGCTCAGCTTTACCTTTTGATTGACTCTCGAGTAATTACAAAAAATATTATTATATACATCATCGTTTCGTAACTACGGACGCTCTTCATGAGCAGCAGCAGCAAGCAGCGTCCACATCCAGCGTCTCGGCTCGTCGATATGTAGTCGACGTCGACATTCCTTATTCCTTCCAAATCAAAGTAAAGAGGAAAAGTAGCCATGCCAGACAGCCAAAGAGCGCATCTGTTTCATTCCCATTTCCAAAATCACTGCTCGAATCTTGATTGATGGAAGTTGCGTTTCAAATCCCCTTAACTGCTGCATACAACTCACTTTTTACTCCTTCTCATCATCATCTTCACTCTTTCAAACACGCTCTGTTCTAACTCTTTGACAAACTCTTTTTCCATCCTTTAATAAGCCTTTTAAGATGAGTTCAAGATTAAAAACACGTCGCGTCCTTAACTACTTAAACTCCAATTCCAACTCTGCTTCCCAAAAAACACAAAATTCGGACAAAAAATATTTACAAATGTTCAAAATGTCGACCTTCTGGGGTTGTCTTCCTTAAACTCAAAAGCGTCTGACCTGATCTGATGCTATAAGTATACATAATGTAAAAACGTGTTTCTTGCTTCTTGTTGTTTCATTGCATCCGATTTTGGTCACGGTTCCCTTAAAAAGGAATTTAATTCTCTGGATAAAACGAAACCACAAAGTCAAAGTGCCATCTCATGCTTCCAAGCTTGAAAAATGTCAAATGGTCTTTCAAAATGTCTTGTGTTGTGGGCACACAAAACAACGCATTCCGAAAAGGGAAGACTCCGAAAAGAGTGGATTGGTGCATTCGCTCCGTTCTCCAAAAAGGAACAGTGAGCCAAGCTGCGTAGAAGAAAGACAGATTTTATGCTTGAAAAGTTGGAAGCTGAGCAGAAACAAAAGGGAAACTGAAACCGCCCAAAAATGAAAATCTTGAACCTTTTGTGCTCAATAATGATAATCTGACGATGATGGTGAGGATGACACGATACCTGAAAGAGAGCATGTGCCTATCGGAGTTTGAGAAGGATACCACACATGACCGGATACCAGCTGTTTTTCTCGAGAAGACAAAACAATTGACGGACGAGGAACAACAATTGAAAATCTGCTTCATAATTATCTTCAATCTTGACCTGAGCCCACGTATTAATAGGTGAGGCTCCTGTGTTTCATGCGTACCAAAAGGCACAAGACACAGTTTTTTTCATCTTTTAAAGTACACACACACAGGGAGACTTTTGGTAAAGCTAGTAGCTACTAATGATTACTGATCCTTTAGACAAGAAGACGAAGGGCCACACATTCGTACCCCACGCACGCTTACGATCATCTCATACAGAAATAAACCAACTCTCTACTACTATGTACTACAACAAGACTTTATGCTCTACATTTCCCATCTTTTCTCCAGCAACAACAACATCTGTCTACGTCTACGTTCTTTCTACGTCTTCTATACATAGAAATCAGAAGAACACCCAAAAAAATGGACCAGAAAGTGTGTTTGAAAAGCAGGAAAAACGAAACAACGCGTCTCCTCTCGTCCTCTCTCTAAGTCGACTCTGAAGAAGAAGATCTCTTTTCAAAAACGACTACTCCTCAAAAAGTGTTTGTGTTTGTATATATTTCTTTCGGGTGAGAAGTGAGAAGAAGGGTGATGTCAATCTTTGGAGCCACTTGTGCATTATACGACTTGTCCTCCTTCCTTGCGCATTTCCCAAATGGACAATATTTATGACCTTAGGGTTTTAATGTGTACTTTTTAAAATGAACCAAAGCAAAGGGAACGGAGAACGAACGAAAAACCGGTGAAATCTGAGTACTGTTGCTTCTGCGTCTGTAACGTGTCTGCCATTTTCAAGATGATGCGTTTTTTTTCCAGCGTCTGTCTCACACGAGACCACACGCGATTTCTTAATTATCATAACAAGCTCTTTTTGCATTTATGCACTCCAAAATGTTGTAAGTAATCTTCAGTTTCGCTACGGTTCAATGTTTCATTGCATGATGCACTTTGGCTTGTTTGTCTTCTCAAGTTTACAATTAACTGTACTTTTATTATTGCAGAATTTCAAAAATTTCGGGTGGTCTCTTTGATTTTTTGCAACGTCAACGCGGAATCTCACAAGTCACAAATACCACGTAAAAATTGCGGATCATAAAACACGAACCTTAGGGAACTTGAATGGAGTTTTTAGTACAATGAAATCAGCAACGGCTTTTGTTTGGTCCGGTTCTGGGTTCGGGTTAGTTCGTTCAAGGTCCATGGAAAATGTAAAGTGAAGTGCATTTTGAAAGGTTTATTGTTTTTGAGCTGAGGCAGAAAGGAGAAAGGATCTTTCAATTTTCCACACACACGCGAGTGCATGACGTAAGATTTCGGTTTAAAAGAAACCGAAATCATAAAATAGAAAACTTGGTATGCAGTTTTTAAACATAACACACAATGCCAAGGGTTTGATTTCAAAGGATGTGTGACGTAAACACAAATAAATTAATTACGGAAACACCTGAGCACAGCGCAGCGCTCGCACCCAAAAGTCATGTTTAAGGTTCGGCATGAAACCAAAAAGACCCAGTTTTTGTAGTATCATCCCAAGTTTCCTGTCCACACCTCAAAAAACGTGCAAAAAATACTTCTTCACAGACACAATAAAGCCGCACCTTCTTCATCATCTCGAGATTTGCACATACTTTGAGAAAGAAGGATTTCGAGAATACGTGTGAGTGTAGTCGACGAACCAAAATTTGCAAGTCTTATGACGATACAAACTCGTTTTTGCATCTCCACCCTCGCACACACTCGTTCATATAAATCGATGACGAAAATCACTTTTGCAATTAAAAGGGATTTACAATTCCTTCTCTCGTATGCAAGTCTTCATTCATAAAACACAATTTTTCTGAATGCGCATGAATGTGGTCCTTTTTAACCAAACCAAGATGAAGAAGATTTTTTCTTGTAGGCCACACCTTTCCGAGAAAAAAAGGCAAATTAGTACTGTTGATGGTGAGAGCAAGTGCCGCTGTACGGCTGTAGTGCCAGCACCACCGTTTGACATTGCCAATTTGTTGTTCATGCTGTGCTCATTACATTGTCTTTAGGGATGATTTGATTTCATGCTTCATCGGAGCAGAAACGCTTTTTTATTAATCTCAACGGATCAATCTCGGCGATAATCCACAACTGAAAAGTTGAATGAACAGAAGAGAGAACAAATTGACATTTTATCGTATTTGAAATACCGTACGAGTCCGACGGACTGGGACTGTGAGAGTACGAGTACGAAAAAGTTTCAAAAAGATAATGATCAGATCAAAGAAACCATTGCGCGTCTTACTTACGCCTCATCATCACACTTTGCATACTAATGCAATAATTGTTATAAAATACGAGATGATTCAATGGGGAATAATGATTACACAAAATGCGAATGTGAAGACGAACATGCACGTGTTCAAAAAATTCAACGTTTTAGTATTCATCGCGTCCATTTTAATATGACTTGGACTTTGCACAGGTGAATTATCCGCAGTAAATCCACCTTTCAAGACAAAAACTACTGTTTCTCATTTCCATTTGAATTCAAACCTCGTTTTTGTTCGTCTTGTCATTTCTTCTTTTTCTCATTAAGCTTTCAACTACTGGTTTTTAGTTGTTTTTCACTACTTTCCATTTTTCTGTAAAGAAAAGGACGCTTTTGGAAACGAACATACAGAATCACTGAGAAATATACGCAAAATGCGGGAACCGGATGCAACAAGGATTTTTGGAACAGGATTGATGACTTTTTTGAAACGTCTACTTGAGTGATACGATGGGCCTAGAGCCAAAAGGCAAAGGAGCCAAGGTCTAATTAACATTTGAGCGTTCCCTGGATAAAAAATATATTCGAGATGGGAAGATGAAGACACGGAGGATTTTTCAGCACATGCTACATTACATTCTTTACATGCGAGTTGACGTGCGAAAAAGTTATCTGAACACTTTGCCTTTTTGTCACAAAGGTTAAAAGCTCATCGAGTCGTCTGTCTTTTTTCTTTCTGGATCCAGTCCCAAAAAATTGGGATAAGAAGGATAAGCACACCAACTTCAAAGTTATTTTGATCCGAGTTTCGTTTTTTAAGAAACTCAGTCAGGTTTTTGCATTGAATAAAACCACAACAACGGCAAAAACCCAACAGACTTGAGGTAGCATTCGCTTTTTTGTGTATATTCTCTCAATTTTTGAATCAGGAAATCATTTGTCACTGGAAATTGCGATTATTGGCCTTCATCCAAAAGTAAATGAGGGAAAATTCTTGAGAAAATATTAGCATCGGAACATTTCACAAAAGACTTTGAGGGAACAACAAATTAAGCAAAGTGAACTTGAAGTCCTTCGTTAAACCAAAGTGGTTTGAAGTTGGAACAAAAGTCAATCGTGCGTAATCAATGAGCGCCCATTATGCCTTCATTGTCCAAAATGCGTGCACAACAATGGGCGAATCGGAGGGTCCATTGTTGTTCCACACCTGGCCACACATGACCAGCAAATCAGAATGGAGCTTTTCAAATCGGCACAGTTCAAAAAATCTGATTTTATAAAGGAACAACTACAAAAAATTACCATTCACTCCCTATTGAAACCATCGTCGCCGGTGACGGAACAACTACAAAAGATTAGTTTTTTTTACATTACACACGACGACCCGATCAACAAAATGATGACGATGACGGCTCGACGACTTATGTCCCTTAGTTTTTTGTTGACTACTTGGACAATTTTTGTCGTGTGGTCAACATCTGATCAGAGCAGTCTGCCCAAAAATTGAAACGATAATGATTTCAAAATATATGTATTTAAATCCTGATTTAAAAACTAAAGTTTCTTTTTATGAGCAGCCGTACCCACTTTTGAAACTGATGATTTTTGATTCCCTTTAACAAGACATGACACTTGAAAGCCTGTGATTTGTGTCCTGCATCACGATTCTCCACATTCCAATCCACTGTGAAGTGTCAAATGATTTTTTTGCCTTTTTGCTCATTCGCATTGAATTGAGCGAGCAGAGCACAAAAGGGAAAGGGGAAGCTCATCATTTGATCTGCATCCTACATGTTCGTATCATGCATCCATTCAAAGTACAAGGAAGATGATCGTCTCATCTCATCTCGGCAAAAAATAAGAATTGAGTACACAACAAAATGTCTTTATCACTCGTGACTGGAAAAATTCAGATGTAGAAGATTAGTTTGAGTCTGCGCTTATATAGCTGTGCTGTGCCTTTATGTACTTGTGTACGCTTGCAAGAAGGGCGAATGTAGATCAAGCAGATGACTGCGAGTCTATAAGGTAAGAACTAAGAACATAATGTTGTATTGGCATGATACAGAATGTGCAGAGGTTGACATGAACAAGTCTCTTGTCGTATCTCTTCTTGACATCAAAGTCTCAGCACTTCAATAAATTCTGTGGTTTCTCCTGAAACGGGATTTACGATGGTTCACTTGTCACACATTTTTGCAATGTAGAGTTTTGATCACAGTGCCACTGGACTCCATAAATGTCAAGTCAGAGATGTTCCCCGTCGGAAAATTATGTTCTCCGTTATTTTACGACAGGTGTGTGACTGTGTGTGACGCAGTCTGTCGCTTGCTTCACCTTTCCGCTCACAATGCCTTTTTCAGAACACATTATATTACATACGAATTGTAACTTCTTACTTCTGAGTGAGCAGTTGAAATTCATCCACACGCTTCATTTTCATTCCTTCTGTCTTTTTCTTATGCGCCAAAAACCAAAAAAACAGTGTACTGAAAACACCGCTTCTGTGTGTATTTTTACCTCACACAGACTTTTAGGCTTTCAGTCACTCGACTCTTTAAAAAATTCCAAAGAAGACACGCGGTCGCGGTCATTCAAATTTTTTTGCTTCATCCATTTCGACTTTTTGTGCGTCTCACTTTTCCTATTGCAAATAAAAGCTGAGTAATTTCTGCTTGAAGAGGCATCAATTTCAAGCATGAATGCGCATTGATTTCGCAGGTAGCAAAAAACGGAACACCTGTGAGATTTTTCACCACACACACACGTGTGGAGAAGAAAAGCTCCGAAAGCGTTGAAGGTTGAAACTTACACTGGTAGCATTTTAAAACGCTTAAAAGTCTTGAAAATTTTTTGAAAAAATCTCTCTTTCTGTTTTCATGCAAAGGAAATGTGTTTCTTCTTAAATATTAGTACGTGAGTAAAAATGTACACAGTTCCTCTTGGAACATCCTGTGAACGGAAGATGAGCCAGAAGATAATCCCAAACAAAGCTTTATGATAAGCTACGTATGTAATTCATCCTTTATATAGGATGATTTTCATGTTTCTGGAGTTCCTTTCGGGACCGGATGAGTGAGAATACGTTTGGAAGGAAAGGATTTTTCCATTCACCATATGCAGCGTTACGTAGTACGCTAACGTAGTATGTGCCTTTTTGGAACCCCCGCATGTAATTACAGGGTCATTTGCCCATTAGACAGGATTACAAAGTATGAGTCTCTTAATAGCTCGTGTGATGGAAAATGGAGATGATGCGTCTCACCCAAGCCTCCTCTCTCTCACTCAGATCAGACCCTGCAAGATGAATCCATCCGCATCTTCTCTGGTGGGCTTTTTATATTACGCACAACGGCACAACGCACTATACTACATCACTACGAAAGTCAAGTCCCATTCACCAAGTCTTCCTTCCTTTCCTTTCCTTCCTTTTGAACTACACGTACTCGTACGTACACTCTCAAAAGAAGGTGTATCAGTTTTCAACAGAACAAAAGGTTATGACGAAGAGAAGACAAGTTGCATAATAATCATCAAACCCAGTAGAAGAAGCAACTGTGCCCGTGCAACGGCACGTACATTACATTTTTTCCCTTCTTTTTCTGAATACAAAATTCATATGATGTGTTCCTTCAGTATTCTTCCTTTTGGTACTTCCTGGACACGAACCACACATGATGCACTTTTTGGTGGGTGAACAAGAAAGAAGAACACCCCGAAGAGAAATGCCTTGGCCATGTGTTGCTTCTTTCCACTTGGGTGCACCAGCCTTTTAGCACATGCTTTTTTCTCATTCATGTCTTATGTCTCTTTATCCAAGATTCACTTTGGACCATTTATCTAACTGCTAATTAAATCTAAGAGACAACTCATTTTCATCCCAGTGTAAGTCGCCATTACCATCATCGCCAGTCTCTCGTCTCCATCCATTATAAGAAACCACGTTCAAAAAATATAAATTTATTAGCATGCATTCTCCAATTTTGAAACGCAGAAGGCGAAACTCAGAGATTTAAGATTTTTCGCAAGAAAAATGAGTTTCAAAACTTTTTGTACATTTTTCAGGACAATGCGAACAAGATTTCATGAAAATGGACAAATCTCATAAAATAGATGGAAGACACACCTTTTCATTCAAAGGAATATACTTTACGAGGGAATCTCACGCAATCTGACATCTTCTTGAAAAGAACAAGGTTTATCCACCCATCTTTTCAATTTTTCGTCAGCCCACGCCAAAATATGCAATCTGGTGTCACAAATGACATTAATAGTCCGCCTCCCTTTTCAAAAATTTGTCACGGGTAAGGCAAAACAGTCCGCCGCGCGTCTCCTGACGCATTCGCTTGTTTGTTTCTTTTATTTGTTTTTCAATCCCAACAAGATGAAGATGAAGAACGGGAAGAAGAAGCAATTCCTTCATTTCAAGCAGACAAGGCGTGAGGACAGACGCCTGCTGCTGAACCCAAACGTCCAAAAATCGTCTTCACCCAAAAAAGGCCCAGAGGATCCCTTCTTCAGGAAAATCTTTCAACGCCTTTACAAAAATCAGGGTCCTTTAAAGTCCTTTTGCTTATTTACTCGTCTACATCCTCAAAACTACCGTAGAAATAGAACATAACAAAAGACAGCAATTGACAACAGAGGACGAAAACGAAAACTGTCGCAAGAATTTCGTCGTGAATAGTAAGGAATGCTTTACAAGCCAGATTACGATTTCGTTGAGAAAACGTATAATGCTTTCCTCGTGTTCACACCGTTGTTCAACAATGGAACATCCGTCGTTCAACAATACAAGAACTATTTGCTTATCATTCTGTTTCTGTCGGAATCTTAGCCGTGATTTCAAAAATTGAGAACTGTTGCGTCCTGTGAAGTGACGACCACAAAGGTCCAGCCTCTTGACCTCAAAATCGATATCCACGGTTCTAACTTCTAATATTTGGCCAAGGTGCGGGTGCGTACACGACTTGACAGGTTCTATAAATTCATAAATCTTGAACAATCTAGAATAATATATTTTGTATTTCCTTCATATCCAGTGGTTTTCCAAACTACTTTATAGAATAATTTAGCAGGTGTGAGAGGGAGACGCCAAGAAATCACATATTTCTTACTTCACCTTCACCCTAATTTTTTTGAACCTGGCAGGCCCTGCGGAAGAAGAAAAAAACACTGGAATGATGTTGATAATCAGTTGGTGATGGAACTCGAAAACGCTGAAACTGTAAAGTACACAATGAAAGGGAAGATGAAGGGAAGAAAGAAAGAAAGCAAAGGTTGAGTACACGTAAGGAACTAAGGATACGGGCGGAAGGGATTTGTCTTGAAAAGTGATTACTCTTGAAGCCACACGCTGGGCTCCTTCGGTCAAAGTGCACATACACACGATTTCTGAAAGCTCACAAAGGAATTCTTATTACACTTTTAACCCTAGAAAGAATGAAGAATCCTCAAGGAATTTCTATTTACTCAAAGTATTGTATAGTTCGAATTTCGAATACATATATATATATATTCATTTTGATCCGCATCCGCATCCACAAAATCATCAGCATGAGAGCATCATCATTGCATGAAAAGAATAAGGCGTCTCATTAAAAGCTCGTGCCATAGATCCCTCTTGGTTAATCAGACAAGGATTACAGATAAGACTCTTCTGTTGAAGACAAATGATGAAAATGGCGGCGTCTGTACCTTACACGTAACGAACGTTACGTCTCATCCTTAAAATATATACACCAACTTAGCATGATCATGCACGATCCAAAAAAATTCCAGTTTAATTCCACACTCTCTGGAAAGTATTCAAATAAATTTTTCACTCATTTTGATTCATGATTTCACGGCTCACAAAAAGGTCAGTCCCGAACCGACACTTAATCACTCCCTAACTTAATTTGGATCTCATTTGTGATCGTCCAAAGAATGAAGCTCACGTAAATCACTCAGCCCTTCGGCAACAACAAACCTTCTTTCCAAGCTAAGCTCCATCCAACTCCAACAAAACTGATTCTCCTTTGCATGGCATTGTATTGCATTGTTGTGTGTCTTGTTTGAAGAAACATCAGCTCATTAACTACAGTTTTGTTGGTCCTTATACAAATTCTCATTGTGTGAATATTATGAAGCATGCAACAACTAAACAGGTAGTAACAGCTTCCAAAAACCTATGCCACGTGACAGCATTATTGACAATGAAAAAAACAACGTACATAGTATATGTATGATATTCTAAACGAGATGCATTTCATGCCACGAAAACCCATTTTTTTTCTCACTTTTCTTTACCGGAGGAGGAGAAGATGAGGAGACTTTTGCATTTCTCACACGATCATGGGTTCCAATGTGTAATTACAATTCCCAGAGAAAATATACATATAAGACAATCCTTTCCTTTCCTTTGCGTTGCTCGTCTTCACATTTACATGTTCTCATTACATTACAATGCGTTATAATCCTCGTTTTCGAACAGTTCGGGATGGCAAGATGGCCAGCGTGCAACTTTGTAATAATTTTTCCACCTTTTATAACACTTCCTTTTTCCAGTTGTTTTTCTCACACAACAAGACAAGCTTTTCTGGAATTCATCCACTTTGCCATATAAAGCTAACTTGTTTCTGTTTTTTGGCCCTAAAGTGAATAATTGTAAGGATTTTTAACACATGCATTCATACCAGAAAGACGAACGCGAGTGGACGTCGACGTCGACGAGTCCAACACCGACGGCACAGCTGTCTCCTGAAAAGCGAAGGTTACGCATGCTCCTCTCATTAATCCGACAAAATAAAAGAAGAATTGTGCAAATTAAGCAATGCACAATTGCCTTCACATACCCAAAAAAATGTTCGAAAAGGCGTTAGTTGCCGTGTTATGGTGCACGGAGAGACTTAAGACACGGTGATGTGATGATGCGATTCTCGTATTCCCCAAATTTGGACGCGTGTGTGGCAAACAACAAGACAATGAAGCATTCAATTCCTGAATTAAACCGTTCCACACTCGTAACACGAGAAGAGAACACGCGGAATTTAATTTATTGTTAAATGTAATATAGTAGTTTGATGCGATTTGAAACGACACAGCCGAGCATTCCGTGTTTCCAGCAAGACGAACATCGACTTTCGTTTTTTCGCAAATTAAAGGAAAGGCTTTCAAAAATGTGTTGAAAACGGGAAAAAATGTCTTTGTTTCGTTGGAGATTTGAACTTTGAAACATCTGGCTGATTTAAAAGACGGCAGCTGGTCGTGTGGGCACGATCGGACGTGTCATCTGGGCAAAATCCATCGAGAATGGACATATCGAATGACTTCATTAAACCAGAAGCTTAATCACAATCAGGCGAACTGCCGTATGCTCGATTTCAACCAGCAATTTCCATAATTAAAGTTGGAAGCTTTCAAACTGATAGCCAGATTTGGACATTTTTTTGAAACGATCTTGTTAGCGCATTGATGAAAAGGAGACGAGATTTGACATTTGGAGAAGATGCGGTTTGTAAAAGCTGTATTCGATGATAGGAAAGGATTGTTGTTCTTTCCCGTAATAGTGCTATCTCATCGTGACATCAAGCAAGTCATGAGTTGTCCCGACAAAGGAAAAAACCAAACATGACAGTCAAAGACGAAAACAATAATTACCTTTGCATCCTATTGTTCTGCCAAAAATGTCCCTTCTTCTTCATTTGAGCATGTCACACGAAAACGATGAGGGGAACAGACCGAACAGATCGTCTTTCTTTTATCAGTTTTCAAAAACACACACTTGCAATTGATGGTGCTTGATGTTCATTACCAGAAAGAATTCCTTCTAAAGCTGCAACTTGCAACAACCACGAAGGAACAAGAATTCAACGAAATCCTTCGTTCACATTAAAGGTGACGTTTGCAATAATCCTCTACTTGATGAGACATTTCATGCAAAATGGCACTAAACAAAGGACGACAACAGGAATCTGCAAAAATTACTATTTGGAAATTGAGGGATACAAACAAAACCAGAATCACTTTGATGGGAAGGATTTGCTGGCAAAATTGTATAAATCGCGAAGGTAAGTAGTCTTTTATTGAAGAAGACGCCGAGGAATTAATCAATTGTGGACATTCCGCCAGTTTCTACAAACTCATTCATCAATGTCATCTCAAGTCTGCATGCTTTACCACTTTTTTTGCTTGTTCATGCATGCACACTTCAACTTTTGTATACGAACACTTTGTCCGTATCACTTTTCGTTCCTGTGACGAGCAACAAGTGTCCCATCCCTTTTGCTTACATTTGCAAAGCAAAACACACCAACCAACCACGTTGTTGTTGTTCTTGTTGAACAATATATACACTTTGACGCATAGAGAGGCACACCGTCACGCCGTCGTCGTGATCAAATCACATTGTCCAGGTGCACTCAACCGGCGTGTCAAACGGGTCAGGTCAACATCAACGAGACACAAACATAAACAAGAAAGACCCGCCGGGTAATTATATACTCTTGGCTTTTTATTGTAAGATGAAATGCAAACAGAGTAAAGTACGTGTAAATGAACGTAGAAACCTGAAGGGTCTGAAAATAAGGGTTCGTCGTTTCTCACAAGTGTGTACAGATGTTGGGAAAATGTGTATCACATCACAAGATGTTGTTCCTATTACCCCCGAAAAATGTTCCAGACAGGAGGATTGGGCCGGAGAGAAGCATTTGAGAAGCACTTGTTTCTTTTGAGAGAGTCAACTGCCTACTCAGCCCAAAGATGAGCAAACTCACAGAGTTGACTTGAGTTGAGTTGAGTCTGAGAATCGCTCGGAGCTGTCGTGATCCAAAGAGCCAAACACCCTCTCGTCCGCATCCTCCATCCATCCCTTCGTCTATACGCAATGCAATGGGATGTAATGTAATGTAATCGTTGTTGTAGTAGGTACATACAAATTCCCTATTACCTTCTTTTTACTTCTTCATGTGCTTTTGCTCTCAGCTCCGTCACCGTCAGCGTCTGCTTTGGCTTCTTTGCCTATGCCACTCAGTTCAGTTCAGTCAGTCCAGGCAGTTGTTGTAAAAAGTGAACGTTGACCGTGACTGGAACATTGCACGGATGATAATGATGCTCACTTCATTCTCATCCCATTCCATTCGACAGTGCTCCAGCATCTTTTGAAGGCTACGGGCTATACAAAACCACTTGGACTATCCAAGGGCTTGTGCTTCATCTCCTATGCTGTTTTGCTTTTCGTTCCTGCCTGCCTTTTTCTCAGACTCTCACTGAGACTGAGACAGTGCAGATGGACTTTCATATTATACAAAGATGACGATGATGATCCCATGCCGTTGATGCGCCCACTTTTTCAACTGCCCATGCTTCACCTTTCCTTACTTTTTCATTACTCGACATCTTTGGAATTACATTCAACAACGCACAACTTTGTTTGTATTTTTGAAATGAGTGTGTAGGAAACCGCAACAAGCGAGACTCCGCAAAAAATGCTGAAATAGTATACTTTACAACGAAAATTTGCATAGGCTTTTTTGAATGTTGGACTGGACTAATGGAATTCCTATGTTGAGAAAATCCTTAAAATGAACCTTTAAAAAGGAAAGACACAAGACCGATCGAAAATGAATGGACATTTAACATTTTTAAGGATACGTAGGCGTCCTGTCCCTAAAACACAGTAACCCTCCTGTGATATCGCCTTCATCTCTCAAAACTCATTTGAATTCTGCAACCTCCAAGTGGAGAGTTCCAGACGACGGAAAACTGGTTTGAATCTTTCAATTCCCAAGATCGAATAATGCAGAGTGGGAACTTGACTGCGATCAACAAAGAGTCCAAATGAGGCAAAAGCACAATGCATGCGCATACTTACGCTATCTCACAAGATTGTGCGTATTAAAAAATCTACCATCAAGCAGACAAAGTCAAGGCGAGGATGATCATGACGACCAACAACCAGCGACCACTCCGAATCTCACTCAAAAATCCATTGGAATCCGTGCAAGAGACATAATCCAACGAAGACGGCGACGACAACGACTGTCGCCTTATGAAAAAATTCAAATCAGTTGAATGATCACAAGCTTAACGCTTCGAAAATCAGGCGTCATTTTCTTAAAAAAAATTCTCACGGAGATCCAAGAAAGAAGCAAGACTTGTTGATTTTTACATTACAATCCATTCTCCTCAGACACATTTTCTTTGAAAAGTTTTCGTAAAGTGGAAGGAGGAGACGAAACTAAATAATTTATTTTTCCATAACCCCTTTTCCATTCGAATCCTTTTGAGATGTTTCTAATCAGCCGCAATCACAAAGATTCATTCATCAAGGATCATTTCCCACCTAAGCTCCTGTCGCCCCGTCCCATAATTTGACTGTTTTATGTCGCATCCCTTCTACATTTTGTGCTACCATCTGATAAATCTCACCTGAGTCCAAATTTCCTGTTTTTTAAATCATCATTCATTAATCATAAAACTATACACTTATAGTAAAATGGTACTTTTCCTGACGTCATCAACGTCCCATCATTATCATCTTTCAAGTGATTGTGCCCGTGTGAACAATACACAAGCAGGAATGTACGGGTGTAAAGTCCAGAGATCCCATTTTTATCTGTGTAGGTCACACAACACACTCCGCAAGGAAATACGAGGCGATGAGCTTATTGAAGCTTGTTATATCTAATACTTTGCTTCATTGATGTAATCAATATGACATTTCATAGTAGCACACATAAGGCATAATCAGGAGTCAGTGCAGTATTATCCTTATCTGTCATCCCCTGCTGCATTATCTATATACCCAACAAAAGCTGTTCTATAATCTATAATATGTCTAATGTCTCAAAATAAACGCTCGAGACTGTCGAGACTTGACACGCATTCGATTATGCAGACCCAAGTCTTTCTGAACAACCTCTCGAATGACTAAAGAAGAAAAGGACCGAAATGTGCATGATGATGATTGCTGATTCTGTGCTGATGAGTAATAATCACATACAGAGCACATATTTATTTTTAAAAGGGTCTGTTCATGTTCACCTACAGACAGAGTGCATTTTACAGTCACAGCATTATAGGTTTGTAAGAAAAATGACGTACAGACAAAGGAGAATGTAAGTTGTAATTAAATTGCACTTCAAGCTATAGTTTAGTTAGCAGTTAAGGACGGCCATAAAACCCATAGGATTAGACGGCAGAGCCAGCAGCCGTCGTGGATGAATGGACCCAGACGATACATTAAAATACCACGAACTTAGACCAGCACAGTTCCAGTCTTTGAGTCTCCTTTCAAGGTGACAAAAGTGTTGGTCATAGTCATATAATAAGCAAATATAATATTTTATGACATGGATTCCTTGAAAGAAGGATGGTTCAGTGAATTCAGTACATTGTGGAAAGGACAAGCTTTTTCTTTAAACGTGCAAAAGATTCTTCATCATGAGAAAAGTTTGTTTCAAGATGTTCTCGTTTTGCAGACGTAAGCTTTCATCCGAAATTGTATCAAGTTTGCATAATAAGTATTTGTGTTGAGTCAATTATATTTCATCAGTAGAAGTGCTAACAGCACTCAATTGCAAATCTCATTCGTGTATCATTTAATCATTTGTTACATTATATATTAGGGAATCCTATGGCCGAGTTCTTGTTTTGGATGGTGTCATTCAATGCACTGAAAGAGATGAGTTCTCATACCAGGAGATGATGACTTTTGTACCCTTGAGTTGTCATCCGAACCCTAAAAACGTTCTGATTATTGGCGGGGGTGACGGCGGAGTTGCCAGAGAAGTCGCCAAATACCCGGGAGTTGAATCCATAACTCAATGCGAAATCGACGGCAGCGTCATTGAAGTGAGTAAAAAATATTTGCCATTCATGGCCAAAGGATTCGACAGTCCTAAAGTCAAATTGCATATTGGAGATGGATTTGAATTCATGGGGAAACATCAAAATGAATTCGATGTCGTAATCACTGATTCTTCGGATCCAGTTGGTAATGAAACTACGACCACGCTACCACATAGCTATAATAGCTTTTACGTATATCTTGGAAAATAATTCCCAATTTCATGTTAAATAATTTAGGACCTGCAGAATCGTTGTTCAAGGAAAATTACTTCCGTTTAGTGAGCAAAGCTCTAAAACCAGATGGAATTCTTTGTTCTCAGGCTGAGAACATGTGGTTTCATCAACAGATCATCAAAGACATGATTTCCTGTTGTGAAAGCATCTTTCCCAAGGTGTCTTATGGATACACATGCATTCCAACTTATCCAGGAGGGCAAATTGGATTTCTTCTCTGTGGAAAATATCCCGTAAGTGCTACTAAACCTAAACCCATTGCATACTTTATGAACCCCATTTTTAAGTACTAACCAAATTAAATTATGCGCGTTTTAGAACACTGTTTTTGAAACTCCGTTACGTTCATTCACTCAAGAAGACCTCGACACAATGGAAATTCGCTACTATTCCTCTGACATTCACAAAGCATCTTTCATTTTGCCAACTTTTGCCAAAAAGGCTATCTTAAAGAAGGATCCCAAGTAACTTTTTAGAGTCATGTCATGATGACATCACATGGCGTAATTTATTCATATATAAATTGTATTTTAAATAATTTTTAAAAACTACCGAAATTTTAAAAATGTTGCTTCAAAACGATGATGATTTTGAATTTTTAAAAACATTGTAGCTCAGCTTACTGCTGTTTTATTTTGTTTTATTAACCGTTTTAGTTTGAAATGAATGCCATTTTATCATAATCAAAATTGTTGACTTTACCTTTTCAACTTTCAAGAAATATAAAAAATAATAATCATAATACAGTACAAAAAATTGTGTGCTAACATTTTCCCCCCGTTCTCATTTACCAATGAAACCACCGACGAAAAGGTTGCTGGCACGTAAACACGATGAAAATGATTGAAAGATCGGAACCCACACGATAAACAAGGTAGAACAAACATAAATATAGGTACTCTGAAAATGACTGAGAAAAGTTCATGTTCTTAAAAAAGGTGACATGCACTTGGCTTCTTGTTTTGTTTCATAAATCGTAAAATGCGATTGAAGCAGTTCAACAATGCAAAAAAGCTGCATGACTGTCAAGAAAGAAAGTCAAGAAAGAACAATGACAAAAGATTGCATCTCTACTTGCATCGTCTCATTTGTTGAAGTTGGACATAAAATTTGATGTTCGACTCAAAAATATACTCCGGTTTGTATGATACAGTTTGTAGATCATTCATTTGATGTCCTTTTAAAGCATTTTGTAGAGCTTGGCTTGGAGTTGGACTTGGCATGTTTGAGATGTTTTGGAATGACAAACAATGTTGCTTGCTTCTGTCCCGGTCACACACAGCGGGGATTTGAGAGATCAACAGGTTGTTTGAAGTTGGAGGGAAAATGAACTCATCTGCAAAAATCTTTCTCATGGCATGGCATCTCTTTTATAGTTTTTTATCCTATGCAAAAAGACGGGAAGAGGAATGTGCACACAAGAGCCACACAGGGTGAAGCTCAGTGTGTGTGAGAAGCTCAATTAAAAAGGAAGCCCTGCAGCATAGCAGAATTTTTGAATACCTTCTTAAACCTTCTTAATTCTTTTCTCATCATGTGTGCCAATGTTCCCTTTCTCACAACACCAACAAAGTCAAGTCTTCTTCTTCACTTGTTCACATCTTTGCATCTTTGGTCTTCGAGTGAAAAATCCTCATCATCACCTGCCAATTGTTCATCTCCGTCTCATCTCCGCATCCACAATCCTCATTAGACTGTGAGAACAGAACATGCAATCCCTTTCTCTGTTCAACCAACCAACCTGTAAAAAGCTTCGGTTTTCTCACGTTCAAATCTCCAAATGCAAATGCTAAATACTTAAAGAAACAAAGGTCTGCACGAGTGATAATCTCATCAACATCCTTCGGCGCCTCGCCTCGCCCCGACTCCAAATCTTCCTTCCTTCCTTCCTCATTACTATTACATCCCAAACTCAATCCCTATTATTTTATTATCACAATCCCATTAGAACCTTTTTATATTATCTCTTTTTGCAATTATAATTTATAAATCGTTTCAGATGTTTTGGATTCATAAAAATCATCATAATTTTAGCTTTACCCGGAAGCAATTAACTTCATTTAGTAAAAATGCATTCACAATTTGCATAATAAATCGCCCTCATTACATTTTTAGAGCTCATTTTTACACACTCAGAATCAGCTCTTGAACTTGCGCAAGACTGATAAATATAAATCCTTCACCTTTGACCCCTCAAGAAATGAATGGAACCGAAACGAACAAAATGATGTTTGTACATTGTACTGTCTCTGAAGATGAACTGAATCAAAAAGCTTCAAAAAGGGTGTTCAATGGAAACATGCGGGGTCTTAAAGAGTTCCGAGAGGAGACGATCAACTCCTGAGAATGTCTGGACTGGACAAGAGAAGGCACACGGACAAGTCTTCTTCTGGACAGACAGGAGATGTTCGGGCGTAGCTCCACGCTGTGACTTGTTAGCATTCCAGTCTTTCTCTTCCAACCTCGAGATTTTTTTTTATATCAGAAGAGCTAACAATAAAATCAAAGGAATAAAAAGCATCGCATAGCGACTGACTTCATGAAAACGAAGCATTCCGCCTGTCAATCCAAATATTAGAATGGAAAGCCGAATGATTTTCAAAAAGCGTATCAAAAAAACGATCGAAATCATCTTGGACTGTTGAACTTGACTTGTTGGAAACACTTGTTTTGGAAGAACAACCGACAACAAATTACTCTCACGAGACAAATACTGCACAAATACAAAACACAAATAATCACAATCAAGAGCCAAGAAGGTGGTTTTTTATTCACGATATGATGGAGGGTTCATACGGTTTTTTGAATCCCTTTTGCATTGCCCTTCGTGTGCACGCCTTTGCATTATTGCTTTGTACTTATCAATACTCACAAAATTATCCATTTCCATTTTGGATGCAGACAAAAGACTCAAGACCGCTCTATCATTACAATTTTACATTCCTAACGAGACAATGCAAAAAAACGTCTTTTGACTTTCGCCGTCTTCCTCTTTCCCATTGTCCATCTGTGAACAATTTGTCATTGATCATACAGCGAGCCGAACTCATATCTGTCCACAATCCACAAAACAACATCACCTCTCCCATAAATGGACAAAGGACAGACCAGCCCCAAGAAGAACTTTTATCAGTTTTATCCAACTTTGCGCAAAAATATGCAAAATTATTATTTAATATTTTAGTACTAATCGAAAAAATAGTAAACCGCTTAAAACGGCTTAACCTATACAATACACACTTTTACAAAACCATGCATGATGTAATGCAATATGCAATGAACAGTACTGCAGTCTGCAGTTCTATTAAATTTTTTTGACTTAATTAAGAGAATTATGCATCATTGGCGTTATCAACTATTAATTATAATTGCAGATGATTGTTGTCGATAATTGCTTTTTAACAAGCCACGAAAATCTTCAACTCATGCTATAAACTATAAATCATAAAAGTGTCTTACCTGGTTTGTATTTGCGGTGAATGTTAAATAATGGCACATGTCACAACTGCGTTGTCCCGGGGTCACGAATTGGACAGCCCGTAACAAACAAATGAAACTTACAAAGGTCAGGCCGTCTGGTCAGTACCCGCGCTGCACGATTGTCATATTGTCACTGACTGGACGCTCTAGGCTCTATTGTTATCTCCGTCGCTTTTGTCTTCATGTTTAAAAATTAACATTCTTCACACACGTGCACTTTCAACTTTCAAGCTAATAGTTAATGAATGTATGAATCACAGTTCAAAAAATAGGTCAATTTCAATTTGTCAATTATTATAATTATTAATTATTATATTTCACAAAGCATATTGATATTGATTACTTTAAAGGAGGATAAACTAATAAAAATGTCGATGTCCACTTCTACATCATAAAGTTAATAACAATAACGGCGTTTGAATAATTTTAGCAAATTAATATTAATAACACTGTGAAGTAAGAGTAATCGGTAATCGTTTCGTAATCGTAATGAAGCATGATCAAAATGAATTTAAACGACGATGATTACAATTACAACAAACGAAAATAAAAAATAAATAAAAAGGGTATCAATCAGGTCACTGCTGCAATGAGAGCGAGCAGCCGCATCCTGAATCCGCATGTTTTGAGCCAGCCCAAGTACCCAAATGGACAAAAACTTGAGGTGAGGAATGTGCATAAAAAAAGTCCCACATGCCTGTTACCTTGAAAAGAAAGCAAGGGTAGAAATTGTGCGCTTTTTTGTTATTTTGGATTACGAATTAGTGGTCCAGAGACAAGGGATGCTGAGAGTTGTCCAAGGGTCCTGCAGAGGCCCTGCAAAATCTTGGAGACAAAGATGAGAAGCCGGCTGTCTCGTGATCGTCTGCCATCTGAACCACTTCTCCGTAAGTTTCACTCCTTTCTTCACGTTCCACCGGTCCATTTTTGAATTCATTTTTCCACGAATAAATTCATGTGTTTCGCTTTTCGCTTTCCACGAACAAATTGATTAAATATTAATTTACGTTCGTGTTGTCGGACGTTTAATTTAATTCAGTTGTGTATTATTATTGTACGTGTTTATAGAGACCACACACTACATTCACTCGTTGAACAGGTACAACTACGATACTTTTTTCAACCATTAAAACTAAAGTTGCTGATCATGTTATAGACATTAAACATTCGAAAGTCTCATATTTAAGTGTTTGAATTTGAACCGTTTTTTGTAATATTTTCGTAAAATTCTAATTTTTTTCTGATGCTTGTTCTAGTGGTAAAACTAATATTTATTTGGACCATGTGGAAATCCCAGTTACAAAAGTTAGCCGGTGTGGTTTCGCGATCGCTGTTTGATACTTCAATGAATTCTTCGAGAACATTTAACCCGGCAGGTAACGAATCGTTAACTTACTTTTTAATTTCCGTCCCGTTAAGATGTTAAGAATGTGAATGCTACAATATATTTAGCGACATTTATTCTAGTGTGAGCAGCTGAGGGGTGGCGACAATATTTTTATTTTATTATCTTGCTTTTTTCAATGTACAAAAGTTAATCATTCTTGGACAGTCTAAGGTCTAACTACTAGTGATGATACCAAACGG